>JAYMTK010004930.1:0-10673 GCA_036897405.1 Pelargonium myrrhifolium | reverse complement strand
TTTGCAAGCAAAGTGGTTGCTTCAATTTGCGGTAAACTCTCTGTGTTTCTTCTTGAGCAACAATGGCGTACACACGTCCAATGGCAGGTAAGGGCTCCATGTTAAGTATATGTGACCAGACTGTTTTGTACTCTTCGTCCAATCCCATAAAAAAGTCGAAAACCATCTCTCTATCACGTGTGCCTTTCGTCCCACTCTACAAGTGCATTCCTTGCATGTGCATAACGACACAGGACAAAGATTTTGGATCTCCATCCAAATCTTCTTCATCTTGCCATAGTACACTGATACGACCGCTCTCTCTTGTTGCAATAATGCTATTGATCGTTTGAGTTCATAGACACGAGTGGCCACGTCTTGTGTGAACTTGTGTTTCAAATCATGCCATATCTCACTTGTTGTATCCATTAGATAAGCACCTGCTTGTAGCTTCGGGGAGAGTGCATTGACAAGCCATGACTTAACCAGTGCATTGCATTGTTGCCAAGTTAGATAGTTCTCGGAAGTGGCATCCGATTCTATTATGGAACCTTCGATGAACCCAGATTTGTTCTTGAATATGAGCCATGTGAGAAATTTTTTGCTCCAAGTGTAATAGTTGCTCCCTGTTTCATTTAGGAGTTGTGTTACGAATGTCATGTTGGGATGGTCCGATGGTTGCAGGTAGTATGGATATTTGACGTCGATGGCAGCATGATCGGATTTTGCAACCTCCGTCGAATCTCCCTTGTGAATACCTGCTGACCCATCTCCGATGGCTGCCATATTACTCATCAGGTATGCTTTGATACTATGAAAATTATGGAATAGAACCAATGTTTCTTGATTGATGGTTAATTACAATTACAACAATGTATATACAGATGGAATGATACTGACGAAGGAAACTTAATATTATACAATCAATGATTACAGTCAACTATATAAATAATAGGAAACAATGTTTGATTGGAGGGAATGACGGGATTTGTTGGCTAGAATATTGGCAAAGCTAATAATTGCATACAATAAATGCAATAATTTGCACACAAAAAATGTGGCTAAAGCAACGCCAAGGATGTTCAAGAACGAACACTTAATTAGGTTTTGGTTAGAACTCAATGCGCATATCATATGTGTTGTCTTGTGAGAGAAACAGAATTTTATTTGCCTTAACAAATGGACAAGAGAGAGCAAGATTACATAAGTTGTAATCTTGTGCATAAAGCTTTCTATGGAAAATGATGTTTGCACTATTGCTCGAATTCACAATTTCAAATTTTCAATGACTTCATATCTCAGGATGGACTTGCAGACTTCCATTTTTATCACTACAACAAGTTTCAAATTCAAGCCTAACCCGCTCACTTTTCTATTAAAACAATGACTTTACTTGTCCCTTTCACTGACCGGAAGACCTCCATGTTCATCGTCTTGTCCATGATGGCTTATTAGGATTTTCTATCATGTTTTTTTTATCCTGTTTTTCTTCATTTGTATTTCTTTTTTCTCTTTTTTTTTTTGGTGTGTATGTACTCTATTTTTCCCTTGAAAATTATAAATAAAAAATACTCTTTGTCGATAAAAAAGCACATTATATATCATACAATACAACTACTAGCTAGTGCCGAGCTTTTTGAATAAAATATGATAGTAGTTTTAGTTGGAATATGAATGATTAGGAGATGTATTGGCACATGCCATCATCACTTGACTTCAACACAACACAGAGTGTTTGTCAATATCTCCATCTATATTTGTTTGTGCAACTTATTGGGGTTGAAAGTTGAAACCTTTTTGTCATCATATTCCCATCCTATTAATTAATTAATTATTCTCAATCTATATTATATGAACATATGGTTGTCTTGTTTATAATTAAGCTTTTTGATTCTATATATGCAGCCATCCCAATTGTTGTCTTTTGTTTTTTGTTTGTCTCAATTTGTGTATAATTACAAGCTTGGAAAGATTGGAGAGTAAGTTTTTGTTTCATCTTTCATGACCTAAACATACACTTCCTATATCACTAGGAGTGACAGAGTAGCAACCAAGCTATTATATATTATATGTGATCATGTCTCATAAACTTCTTATCTAACTATTTCACCTTGATTCAACATATGTAACATGTCTATATAGTTTCAAGCCCAACATTTTCATTTCTTTTCAATAATTGGGAAGATTTATTGTATTTTGTAACATAAATTAATTTTTTGTGAAGAAAACGAGCAATACTTTCATTAAAACTTAGCCACGAGAGTACATGATAAATTTAAAGACTAACTTACCTTGATACGCCAACTCAACATATTTGCCAGAGCCCTTATAAAAAAAGTTACATCTGAAACCGCAAAGTTTAGGATATGAGAAATTCGGATTCCCTTTATACTTAAAAGTTATCAAACTAGCAAAGGTTGCACACAATTCGAATCCTAACGCAAGACTCAAGTTAGGGATTGTAAGACACATCCCACAAACTCGACGCAAAACACCACTCCAACTCAAATATATACCTCCAAACCAACAACCAGTTGAAAACCTCAATTTGTTGGTGAACAAATTGTAGGCCGCCACTCCTATGCCTCACCATGCTCCGAACCTTTACTCGACCGGATGAACATAGTCCTCTCCGTCCTCCGTCCTCCTCATTTTTTTATTCATCCTCCTCCGCTTTTCATTATTCGTACTCATAGTGTTTTGGTCTTTCCTCGATTCCACCTGGTATGTGAGCTTCTACCGCTTGAACCTTCATCTCCCCATTTATCTTTTTTGCCAATCTCCTCATCTCAATCGATCGCCGACACTATCACACGACTGTTGCTTCTTCGAAACCTAACAAACTGATTGGCTCCACCCACTTACCTGCCTACGCACTACCAGACACACATACGCCCAATCAAAAATAGTCGTCGTCCCATACTTCTCAACTGATTCAATATCCGCGGACACTCTGTATCCAACAAAACCCTGAACGTTTAAACTGTCTCCTTTTAACATATAGTAATTAATTTCACATGATCATGAATATATAATTTATGTAATGAGAGAAGGAGATTGATGGTGATATGTGAAATGTGAAGTAAGTGGGTGGTGCATATATAATATTCCTAAGAATAGGTAGTGAGTGTGTGACACACCAATCCATCTCTTCGAAATCCAACCACACTGAATGGGTCTCCTTTCCTAATTAACTCACCCTCACATCACTAAACCTTTTTTTTCTTCTTTCTCAATGTTTCTCTTTCTCCAGCTTTATTAAGGAACTACTACTATATAAATTAAATTAAATTAAATTAATTGTGTTTCTTTTGAGCCATATTTTTCTGGTTCAACCATGCATGTCAGCAGCAGACGTGGCCCTTTCTTTAACCAACCGGTTAGTTCCAACCTTTTTTTATTAGGTATTTAATTCTCAATCAACTGTTTTGATTTATTATAGTTTAAGGCCATTCATTTATTTTAATTTCATGTTAATTTAGGACAACTAATATTACCATTAACAGCATTTACCTATAGAATATACCTACTGGCCTCCATTTCTTGTTCACTTCTATCATGATATGATGATGATGAGCAAATTAAAGCAATGGTTGGCCATGTGACTCTCTAGCTGTTCCTTTCAACCAAGTGAAGGTTCTCAGATGCTAACTAATCCAATCTTTATTTATTTTTGGAACTACTTACATTACATTACATATCAAAATGGACTCATTATCGTATTTGTTACCTAAAAGCCATTTATCAAATATATACAGTATATGACATATCATCTTTTTTGAATGCTTAATTTATCATACATATATATGTATAGATTGCATAGGTTTTGGGCCCAGCAATTGATGAGTGGACAAGTGTCCCAAGTCTTCTCCATCCCCTCTAATATCAACCTAAAAAAGTTCCTATGGCATTTATGGACTCTATTTCTTTCCTCTTCCTCTAAATTCTAATCTAATAATACCATTTCAACTTTATTTTACTCTTGTATTTATTTTTTAGAGGAACTTGATTAAGTACCGAACTCGGGATAATATGTCTGTTTGTTACAAAACTCATAATAAATACAAGCAACTTACGAATATGTGCGAATCAAACTAAAATTCATTTTATTGCTGAGGATGATATTTGGTCATAAAATCGGTGTTAAATTGGTTTGAACCTAAACAACACCTCACTAACATGCCCTTTCTTAATCATTTAAGTATCGACCAGAGAAGTTCACGGATAAGACAAATGATAACTATTATTTAAAAGATAAAAAATAGTAGAAGAATTAGTTTTAATAATTGATTATATTAAGTCCGGTTGGGGTGGGGTTTTGTGTTAAAAGTGGAGAGCTACCCGGCCCTATTGTGCAGCTCAATCATAAAAAAAAACACTTAATTTAGAATAAAATTGATGTCATCTAAAATTCTAAAGTTCATTCAACAGGATTAAGGCGCGTCCAATTCTTTTAAATAAACCCGTGAGACCATAATTCATTGTAATCTCTAACCAGAACATCAAGATCATTATCTGAGTTATTAGGACCTATGATACAAGTTTCAAACAATTTAACCCAAGAGACAGCAACAGTGCAATGGTGTAGTAGTAAAGTAAAACAAGTTACTGGTAACCTTGTACATTTTCATCAGATTTAGTAGTATATAATAACATTTGTAATTGAATTTAATGAGGTGATGTGTCATAAATCTCAGTGTTACCAATCACTATCCTCAAATGGAAATGGCCAACATCACATCAGGAGAAGGAGAGGATCAAAGAAAAATCTGCAAAGCAAATGAGTCAAGCAAAAAGCAAAGCAATCCCCAAGAAAGATTGCAACTTTCAACTTCAACCCCAAAATTGAAAATTCCCATTAACCTCCTCACCCAAATCTCCTACAATTCAACAAGATAATACTATATTATTATTACTCAGGAAGGATTTGGAATCTCCTTCTCTCTCCTCAAAACAAAACACTCTGTAACTTGCAACTGTGCTTGCTTGTGTCCCTAGTTATTTTATTTTGTTCCTCCAATTTTTGTCCTTCTCTGTCAGTTTTTTTGTGTGTTCAATAACTCATGTCCATAGAAACGCTCCCATCTTACATGGCAACAACAATTTCTCAGCTCTGTTGCTGCATATTTTGGAGCTTAGCTTCTCACAAAATGGGTTTTTGGCTTCTTTTCACCAAACCCTGTTCTGGCTTCCCCCATAAACTAATTTCTTCTTGCTTTGCTCTCACTGTTTGTGGGTCTTTGCTAATCTAACTCCCTTCCCTTTGATCTTGCTTCAAGCTACCAATCTATTAATTTATTCTATATTTTCTCCTTAGTCTCTGTTGTTGTTGTTGTTCATTCTTTTTCTTCATTGTTGGGGAAGATGGGTTGGAGGATTTGAGATTATGGTGGCTTGTGGGAAGATGGAGGCCTCGAAGAAGACAGTGCTTCTCCAGCTTGTGATATTCTTTGTCATTGTCTTTGCTTGGACTGTTCTAGGATCTGCTGGTAAGCTTTTAACTTTCAGGATTCTTAGTTGAAATTTGATATTAATTTACATGACCCATCTCATAAAAGTAATGAAACTGTTTGTAATTTTATGCATTTTGTGTTTACAAGACAAATTGGCGATCTGGGTCGATGAAAAATTTGCCTTTTGCTGTTGTTGATAATGCTGTCTGCTCAATGATGGAATTAAATTTTGTTTAAGTTGGTTTCCATAGCAAAGAAGGAATGGTGAAATTTAGATCTACTGAGTTGTACTTTGGCATCTTCCTGCATCTGAATTTGTTAGTGGAAAGTCGCAACTAGAACTTAGAATCTCTAATTTCATTTTGACATGCAACTCAGCTTGCTGCTGCTATTTGCTGATCTGCATTTGTCATAATTCTACTTGCTGACTGCAATGTGGCATAATAATTTTGAAGCTCATGGTAGATCAGAGTCTTGGTTTTAAGGAGCCTTTAGCTCAGCAATCTCCTTTCACTTATCATATTTAGCTGGTTTTTATCTCATAATCTGGCCGGATGGCTTCATGATTTATATGGTTGGGGCAGATTTCGGACAAGTAGAACTATTTCATCATTAAAAAATTAATTTCTCTGGCCTGTAGGCTAGCTTACCAAATCTAATCTTCTAGATTACTCTCACTGAATGACAACGGATTTTGAGTTTTTTTTTTTTTTTTTTTTTTTGTGTGTGGTGCCCAAGCTTTTCTTTCTTATGTTACACTGATTGGTAATGCAACTACACAATTTCTTATCAAGGATTGCCATAGCACTTCTAGCAGCATAATTATACTCTCTAGGATGGTGTCAGTTATAAGTCTATGTTAGAATTGTATATTGTTAACTCCACATGACACTGAAAATATGCAATGAACTGCGATTTACAGATAATATTACTATGTTCTTATACTTTCTAATACGGGTAGCATTCTATTTTCTTCAGAGTACAGTGAATCCCCATCTCAAGAAACATCTTTTGTTATTCCTTCAATGCGAAGAATTCCAGATCCTATCAATCATAGAAAGAGCTTTACATCAAGCCCAGCATCACAGCTTAGCAGTAAGTTCCCTTACCATCTGTAAATTGTTAATTGATCTTGAGTATTTGGTTTAGCTTCTACTTTTGACCACCCAGGGTCTGTTCTGGACACTCCGCTCGGAATATCACCTCTTATATCAGCTGCAATTCCCCCAACAACAAAAGGGTATGTACCTTACTTACCAGTGCATTCCCCAACGGTATCACCACCCCTCACATCAGATGCACTTCCCCCAACAACGAAAGGGACCCTACCATCCATGCCAGCGTATTCTCCAACTGTATCACCACCTCTCACTTCAGCTGTACTTCCCCCAACAACGATAGGGCCTCTACCATCCTTACCACTGCATTCTCCAATGGGCTCACCGCCATATAACACAGCTTCTCCACCCTTGACTGTTCCAGTGCAGATACCATCTCTGCCACCAAGTACTCCTAAAAGTAAGGCACCACTTCATGAGGCTCCTGTCTCTGTCCCAGTCGCTCTTGCTCCAGGTGCATTCCAAATTAGTATTCTTCTGGGCTTTCACTGATTTCCAATTATAATTGATGTTAAAAGACAATTCTTGTTCTGATATATATTGTTTCAGTTGCACCTTCCTCGAGGAATATTCCTCAAAATGCGCCGTCAATCCTCCCCACCATCCCAGGAACTTTGCCACCAATTGCTCATCAAAGAAGTACATCAAATCATAAGGCTCCTCTTCCGGAGCCAATTACTCCTGGTACATATTATTGCGTCATTGTTTTATCACTACATCTTCGGTAGATTGGGTTCCCAACGGCTGATTATCTGTCAATACTGTGTCAGTTGGATCACCACCGACGGATGTGGGACAAATTCCAGCTGCAGTCCACCCTGCCAGACCAAGGATAACACCATCCATATCACCTGGTGTGGTACATTTAGCTTCCTTTTTCTTTGTTAATTTTCTACTAAAAAAAGATCAATTCAAATTGACCCTTCTTTTGCAAAAGATATAGTTCAAGGTGTGCCACCGACTAGCAGACACGCAAAAATTTCACCAGCTATCAGTCCAGTGGAGCCGGGAGAATCTCCACCAACTATACCAGGTATAACTTAATGAACGAACTTTAACCTATATACAAGTTCTTTTATTTGGTCATACAGAGTACTTTAACATATATGATTTTCTATTCTGTTCGCTCCTATCTGTTTGTAGAGGAAGGTGCATGTATTTTTAGGTGCTTCTTTGCTTCCCAGTTTAAGTTGAAACATTGTAACTGTGAGGAATCTTGGGGAAATGGGGGGAAAGAATTTTACTCCTATGACTCATGACCAATCATTTCTAGTTAGTTATCTAAAACACGGGCCAAGGCAGTGAGACAAAAGCATGGTTATTGTGTCTGGAAATTAAATGTTCAAAGAAGGCAAGAAAAAATTGATGAGCTGTAGTAGTTAAATTACGCTGTAGTACACCGTTCAAAAAGATTTGAAGGGTGCATTTGGCCTGCTTTATTTTAACCTTCATTTTCTTTGTATTCTTTCTACTGACAAGATTGGTAGCAAATACCTTTCTTTTGTAAATGATGCAGTGCAAGGTGCACCACCAACTAGCAGATTCCCTGAAAATTCACCTGCTATCAGTCCAGTTTTACCTGGAGAATCTCCACCCAAAGGGCCAGGTAGTACTTAGTGAACAAACTTTAATAAATGTACAAATTAATTTTTTATCTGGTCAGTTGGTATACTTATCGTCGACATATATATTTTGCTTGCTCCTATATGTTTATAGGGGATAGTGCATGCATTTTTATGTGCTTTGCGTCTTGTCTTATTTTAAGTTGAAACACTGGCTGTGAGACAAAATATGGTTATCATGAAAAATTAACTCCTGAAAGATGGCAAGAAATAAATCAATGTAATTGCTGAGCTTTAGTAACTGTTGTAAGCAGCAAAAGTATTGCAATGAGTTTTATTTATTTATTATTATTCAAATTAAGCTTCGTACACCATACAAAAAGTTTGTAGGTGTATTTGGTGTGCTTTCTTTATCTTTCATTTTCTTTGTAAACTTTCTATTTTCCACTAAAAGATCAGTTGCAATTGACATTTATTTTTGTGAATGATACAGTACAAAGTGCACCACCAGCTAGCAGATTTCCTGAACATTCACATACTATCAGTCCAGTTGTGCCTGGAGAATCTCCAACTATACCAGGTACAACTTAGTCACGTACAAGTAATTCTTCTTCTTCTTTTACTTTGTACGCAAGTGATATTCACATGTTTTGGTTCCAATTGATCATCTTTAGTAATTGATTGAATGAAAATTTTAATGAAACTGTGTTTTCTTGAGTGATGGATGATGCTATGTTTATACAAGCTCCTTACTAACTAACATTCTATATGATCGGTCCCCCATATGTGGTCATAGACCTTGATGTCTCTCCTGCATCAACTCCTCCCTCAAGCATTGAATGGAAGAGAAATGGAATGCCTGTTGCTGCTCCTCCAAATGAAACACCGGAGCCAATCCCGCCTGTGAACCAATCTCCAACTAAAGGTTTGTTGATATATTATGTTTGACACTAAATTACCTAATCAAGATAGCAAACTCTGATCCTTGAAAGAAAAAAAAGATAGTAAACTGACAATACCTTTTGCAGGTTCTTTTTCTGCTGTACCTCCTTCTATGCACAATGCCACAAGACATTCTATCAGTGCTCCTCCATCTATTTCATCCCCAAAGTCTTCTTCCAATGATGGGCATCACTCCCCTGCTTCTTCACCTTCAGCTTCAATCCATAAGGATCACCATCCAAGAGATGAAGTCACAACCCCTGCTCCTGCTTCAAATCTGGTTTCTCCACCACCAAAACAGCAAGGTTTTGTTTTGCCTGAGATCTGAACCAAATATCACTTAGGGTTTAATTCGGTCATTCTGGTGCTGATATATTGTCTTCTTTTCTTTTACAATAATTTACATAGATCAAGTCATCCCTCCAGCATTACCCCCAAAAGGCAGGCCAAGACATTATGCTACTCCACCCTTCCCTCCGGCAGTATCCCCTACAAGCGGGCCTGGGCACTATGCCCCTCCCCCCTTCCCTCCAGCTGTACCCACCAAAGGCGGGCCAAAACGTTATGCTCCTCCACCCTTCCTTCCAGCAGTGTCCCCAACAGGCGGGCCAAGGCACTATGCTCCTCCACCCTTCCCTCCAGCTGTATCCCCAACAGGCGGTCCAAGACGCTATGCTCCTCCACCTTTCCCTCCTGCTGTATCCCCAACAGGCGGTCCAAGACGCTATGCTCCTCCGCCTATAAATCCAGGTACAAATATTGGCTATTAAAGCAAATCGGTCTGAATAGAATAGGAGCAATTTAGCTGAAACATTTATTTCATCTTCTAACATTGTTTTATGGCAGGCACTTCAGTTTCCCGATCACATTTCCCCTTTCCACCGTCAGTGAGCCCTATTTCACCTGCTCTCTCACCAGCTCCAGAATCAGTATCTGGCAGCACCACAAGTAAGATTCAGTATCTTCTTTCAGATTAGTTTTTTCTTCGAATTCTTTATATCATTCATTGTCTACTAATGCCTTATTATGTTCCGATGCCAGCGCCCTTTAACCCCTACCCTCCTAAACTTTCTCCTTCTGGGTCTTCATCTAAGAGTCCAGAGATGCCACCTCCGCCACCCATTCTGGCATTACCGCCGCCTCCTCCCAATGAAGGTAAATGAACATAGCTTGCTAGATTGGTAGAATCCTCTTTTTATCATTCACAATACTCTTGATCGTACTATTTGTAACATCCATCTTCTTCCAATTTGTAGATTGTTCAGGAACCATATGCACAGAACCTTTAACCAATACTCCTCCTGGATCACCCTGTGCCTGCGTCTGGCCTATGCAAGTTGGATTGCGCCTTAGTGTTGATCTATATACATTCTTCCCTTTGGTTTCAGAGCTGGCTGCAGAAATTGCAGCTGGGGTTTTTATGAAACAAAGTCAAGTCCGCATTATGGGAGCCAATGCTGCTAGTCAGCAGCCTGAAAAGACAATCGTTCTAATTGACTTGGTACCAATGGGTGAAAGATTTGATAATACCACTGCATTTCTGACATTCCAGAGATTTTGGTCTAAAAAAGTTGATTTAAAAGAATCTTATTTCGGTGATTATGAAGTATTATATGTAC
>JAYMTK010004929.1:0-10674 GCA_036897405.1 Pelargonium myrrhifolium | reverse complement strand
GTTTGGCAGATCGAAGGAAAAACGGATATACCGAGTTTGTTTTGTTTTTTCTGCTTGGCTCTCGAGAAATTGATGTCAATGTGTTTGTGTTGTAATTCAAATCTGAGCCTCAATTTCTGCCCTTCTTTCACTTCATTTTTTGTTTTGCTGTGGTTGTTTGGTTCTATAGAAAATGAAGGAAATGTGTGCATAGTGATATGAAAACTGAGTTTCTCTGTTTGGATATTGAGAAAAAGGTGTGATTTTATGTTTCACTGTGTTTGGTGTATGAGACTAAGATGGAAGTGCGATTGAATTGTTTACTAGAGCCTCGATTTCTACTTTTGCCTCTCTTTTTTGCTAGATGCTTGGCAGTTTCTCGAGAAAATGAAGGAAAAACTTGTTAATTTTGATATGTTATTCTGTTTGGATCTCGAGAAAAAGGACAGAAATGCATGTTGTATAATGATGCGAGTAACTGATTTTGTTCTTCATTGTGTTTGATTTCCGATAAAAGGATGAAAATGTGATTGAAGAAAAACCTGAGACACGATTTCTTTTGCTTGTTCTTTTTTTAATAGTTTTTTTTTTTGGTGTGGTTGTTTGGTTCTCGAGAAAATTTAGGAATGTTGAGGTCAAAACTCAGTAGTTGGATTTTTTTTTGAACAAATTAACTGATCTTGGTGTGATTTTGGTGTCTGGTTTCTGTGCTTTTGGTTTTGGGTGCCTGTTTGGATCCCGGGAAAATGAAGGAATTGTGTTCTACAGTGAAGTGAACACTTCAAATCAGATTCACTGATTTTGTTTTCTCTATTTGAACCTCAAGAAAAAAGGATGAGAAGTGAAAACCTAATTTGCTGATTTTGATTGGATACATTTGTTTGTTAAAACGATTGTCCTAAATTTGCCATTTTTTTTTCCATTCATCCAAACAGAATTTAGGTATTGAAACAGATTCTCTTTCTAGGAAAATCAAATTTGAGATTTGTTCATGAATTTTGATAAAAAATGAGATTCTCATTTTGCATGGTGGAAGACGTTTTGGTCATGAATCTAGCTTTAGTTCGAGCACTCGATTTTCTTAATCCAAACACAAAAATGTCGGGCTAGGGGGTGCTCGAGAAAGATTTGTTGTTCTTATTATGCGATCGGATTAGTAGATGTTTGGCGAAGATAATCAACTTTTTGTTTTAGAAGAATCTAATGGGAAAGTCTTGAATTGAAACATTAAAACTTAAACTTTATGGTTCTATAGGGTTACACCTTGGGACCGATTGGAAGAGATTCTCAAAGAAAAATTTGCAAACTTTACCTATTTTACCAAGCTACATTCCATTAGAGAATTAAAACCAATCTTATGGTGTGTTTGGGAACCAACATTTTATTTGAAGTACTTGATTTGAGTCAAATGAGTTGTTTGGGAACTTCAAGAATTTGAATTTGCATTTGAGTCGAATTCAATAGCATTTAAAACATGCTTAGAACATGAAATTTTAAATGACAACTTTTATCTTGTCATTTGAAATTTTATGTTTTTTCAAAACAATATATTTATATTTGAAACGCAAAATTTCAAATCCATAATTTCAAATGATGAATTTTAAATAAAATTCAGTCTTAAGTTATTGTCAAATTAAAACTCATGATCAAGGTGATTTATATAAATGGGCATTAAAGTGGGTTTGTTAGCTCTCTATCCCTCGTTTGGGAACACTAATGAGTCCGCAAATTTTTTGTATCAGTCCACTTTGAAATTTCATGGTTTAAATCTAAAAAAGCAAAGATAACAATTCTTTTAGAAAAAGAAATTGTAATGATGAGGTAACATAATTAAGTATTTTTTTTATTCTTATGTAGAAATGTTGGAGAGAGTATATTTTCGGCAAAAGACTTGATTTGGTATTTGAACTTTCGTGTTTCGACATAGTTTGATCCCTGAATTTTTTTAAGGGGAAATTGCGGATGACCACCCTCAATTATTCACTTTTGGCACATAACTACCCTTAACAAAATAAACCTCCACATGACTACCCTGAAGTTTCAAAAATCCAATCCATCAGTTAAATTTGACAGATTTTTTCATTTAACTGATCATGTGCACTGCACATGATCAAAATATTTCAAAAATGGCCAAAATACCCCCACCCTCTTCATTTATGTTGTACTCCTTATAAATTTCTTGAAGTTTCCTGCAATGTGAAGAATCCAGTGAACTTTCCCACAAGGTTGAAGAATACAACTAACTGAAATTGCAGATTCTCGTAATCTTATCAACTCTTTTTATTCGTTTTGGATTAAATATTTGTTAAGATTCAATATGTAGAAAAAAAAAATGTTCTTGCTGGAATCTGGAAAACAATTGTCTAGATATATAGATATGCATTTACAACCTAAACTTAAGCAATTAGATCAATTACGATTTCTGAGATAAAGGTGTTTCCTAATGTTACTCTACAATGAGAATAGAGTTGACATTCAAATTGAAAAGCTTTCTCCATGAGTTATAGCACAAAGTAAATCTCAAATTCCTCGAAAATCCAAAAATGGCAGCCACCAAAGTCAGCTTGGAGCTGTTGGTGGATATGAAACATGATCAAGCTCTTGAATGAAAGTATTGAAATTTCGAATGCAAAATACATGCAGCCAAAGCAGAGCAAAGAGTGTATCTTGAATCCCCAAGTACCCATCTGTGATGCTCAAGTAAATTTGTTACTGCAAATCATCTACTTTTCTTTATTCGTTTTGGATTGAAGATTTGGTTAGATTTAATATTTATTTTTCTCATATCAAATCTTACCAAATATTCAATCCAAAACAAATAACTTATGAAACTAATTTCATTTTATGAAATTAAAACCACCATCAACAGCTCAAAATTTCTTAAACTAACGTGAAATTGCAAATCATCAAATCAGCTTACTTAAAACTCAGAATTCAAATATATAATTTCCACAAATTCAAACATAACAATATCACCATATTATTAGAATACAAATTTGAAATTCAAACAAAATTATGATCTAAACCTTAACTTTATACCAAACAAATCCGAGCAAATCTGGGTTGTTCTTCTCGGCGGAGCTCGTGGTGGCCGACCGAACACGGTTGTCGGAGTAGTCGGCCAAAGGAGCTAGAGGTCATGGAAGACAATGAAGCTCGGAGGAGCACATATTTGGTGAAGCTCGTGGTGGCGGCACGATTTGGTGTAGGTGCTCCAGTTAAGGCCGAGCTTTCGCCGCGACGGAGGAGGGTCGTGGCCGGTGCACTGGAGATCGCTAACGGTGGCGACGGATCTGGTGAAGCTCGTTCTAAGGCAGGCGAGATCGCGGCAGATTTGGAACTCGCTGACGGTCGGCGCGTCCCTAGACTGCGCATGAACGACGACTGTCGCCCGCCATTTGCGGCACTGGCGTGGAGCTCCGGTGAGAGAGAAAAATGGTTGTTGTGTGTGTTTAGTTTAGGGTTTTAATAAAATGAGGGGTATTTTAGTCATTTTGTAATCAAACTAACTATGTTATAGACAGAATGAGTTTTTGAAAGTTTAGGGTAGTCATATGGAGGTTAATTTTGTTGAGGGTAGTAAAGTGGTAAAAGTGAATAGTTTGAGGTAGTCATATGCAATTTCCCCTATTATTTATAGTATTATTATTTTTTATTTTTTAACATTATAGAAGGCCCAGTAGAAGCTTTATGGGCCTGGCCCAGGTCAAGATTTGCGCCAAACGAATCGAACGGCCAGAAGTGACAAAAAGCTCTCGTCCGTCAAGATCAATGGAATATTCTAGAATGCAGCCACGTGGCACTACCTAACCCTCAATCTCTCTCTCATAAACCCTTTCGACGCTACTCTTCTCTCTCGTCTCCTCCGTAGCAAAGAGTCTTATCTTCTTCGTCAGCCTCATTTCGTATCGAAATCACAAACCCAACCAACCTAGCACACACTACACTCTCTCATAGCACACCACACCCTTCAAAAACTAGGGCTCCTTTTCGCCTAACCCCCAATTTCTAGGGTTTCGCTCAATTTTCCTCCAAAAATCCTAGAAAATGGCTTCCTCTACTGCTCAGATTCACGTTCTCGGTGGCCATGGGTTTGCGAAGAACACGAGGCTCCAGGGCTCCGCTTCTTCTTCCTCGGTGTCCTTTAGCCATTCTTTGGGATCGAGAAACCTCCCGTTTTTGAGGGTGCAGAGGACCAGCAACGCCCTGAGGGGGAGACGGTACGGTGGGGGTCCGGTGAGGGTAGTGTGCGAGAAAGTGGTTGGTATCGATCTAGGGACCACGAACTCGGCTGTGGCGGCCATGGAAGGAGGGAAGCCCACGATAGTGACCAACGCCGAGGGGCAGAGGACCACGCCGTCGGTGGTGGCGTACACGAAGAACGGGGAGAGGTTGGTTGGCCAGATTGCGAAGCGACAGGCTGTTGTGAATCCTGAGAACACGTTTTTCTCGATTAAGAGGTTTATTGGGAGGAAGATGTCGGAGGTGGACGAGGAGTCCAAGCAGGTTTCGTATCGTGTTGTGAGGGACGAGAATGGGAATGTCAAGCTTGAGTGCCCAGCCATTGGAAAACAGTTTGCGGCTGAGGAAATCTCAGCTCAGGTATGGTTCTGATACTTTTGTTTCAGCTGTTTGATTGCTAGATTGAAATTGTGAAATGCAATGGTATATTGAAGTTTGTGAAATGTTTGAATTTGTTAGGGTTATGGAATTTGTGGAGAAATGGAAGTAAATTGATTAGTTTTATTACTTCAGTTTTTGGTTGTTGACTTACTAGATGGGGTATATGTATTATAAATAATGAAACATCTTTATGTGTTTTGTTTAGTGTTATGTCAGAATATGTATGAGAGTGGTGTAGTTAAGATGTTAAGGGATGTTGGTTCTATTTGCTTTGATGGTGAAATGACATTGGATTGTTTTGTGTGAATGTAACAGCTACAAATTTTTGTGATGATTTTACAAGTCAGGTGCTTACTTTGAATAGTTTCCTTGTTCTCATTCAGGTCCTGAGGAAGCTTGTTGATGATGCATCCAAATTCTTGAATGACACAGTGACAAAAGCTGTGGTCACTGTTCCTGCATACTTCAATGATTCCCAGAGGACTGCAACAAAAGATGCTGGTCGCATTGCTGGATTAGAAGTTCTCCGTATTATCAATGAACCTACTGCTGCCTCATTGGCTTATGGGTTTGAAAGGAAGAGCAATGAAACCATCCTAGTGTTTGACCTTGGTGGTGGTACTTTTGATGTCTCAGGTATTATTCTCAGAAGTCATGTATTTTCTGTATGTGTCTGCGTTGGAGTTTCTCTTGGTGAATATACAGTGGCTCCTTGTGTTATTCATGCCAACGAACTATTTATTTCTGTGCAGTGCTTGAGGTTGGTGATGGAGTGTTTGAAGTTCTCTCTACCTCAGGAGATACTCACTTGGGTGGTGATGACTTTGATAAGGTTGGTTCTGCTACAAACTGTCCAATTACCTTTTTCTTGTACAGAAGTTTAACTGTGCCGTGATACATGCAGAGGATTGTTGATTGGCTTGCTGCAAGTTTCAAGAGGGATGAAGGCATTGACCTTTTGAAAGACAAACAGGCTCTTCAGAGACTGACTGAGACGGCTGAGAAAGCTAAAATGGAGCTGTCATCATTGACCCAAGCCAACATCAGCTTGCCTTTCATTACTGCCACTGCTGATGGCCCCAAACACATTGAGACCACTTTAACTAGGGCCAAGTTCGAGGAATTGTGTTCAGACCTCCTAGACAGGTACTGATATTCTTTTTATTAAATTCTACATGTTTGAAATGTGTGGTGGGATGGAACTAGTGATGATTATTAATATTCTCCTGCAAAGTAGCTATCTATCATTCTTTGATTTCAATTCTAATGTCTGTAATTTATTTGTCATTTACAGGCTTAAAACACCTGTTGAAAACTCTTTGAAGGATGCAAAACTTTCCTTCAAAGACTTGGACGAGGTTATTCTTGTTGGTGGATCCACACGTATCCCAGCAGTTCAGGAGCTTGTGAAGAAGCTGACCGGAAAGGACCCTAATGTCACTGTTAATCCAGATGAAGTTGTTGCTCTTGGGGCTGCAGTGCAGGTGAGTCGTTTATCCTTTATGTTACTGACAACGGATATGGGCAATCGTAATGTAGCAATATTTTACATGATTTTGGTCTGTGATGCTAAATTTTTGTGTTTTGTGATTCTAGGCTGGTGTGTTAGCTGGAGATGTGAGTGACATCGTGCTGTTGGATGTATCACCATTGTCTCTGGGTCTAGAAACTTTGGGTGGAGTCATGACAAAGATTATTACAAGAAACACCACTCTTCCAACCTCCAAGTCAGAGGTCTTCTCGACAGCAGCAGATGGACAGACAAGTGTTGAGATTAATGTCCTTCAAGGTGAGAGAGAGTTTGTTAGAGACAACAAATCTCTCGGTAGCTTCCGATTGGATGGTATTCCACCAGCCCCACGTGGAGTTCCTCAAATTGAAGTCAAGTTCGACATTGATGCCAACGGTATCCTCTCTGTCACTGCCATTGACAAGGGCACCGGGAAGAAGCAAGATATCACCATTACTGGCGCTAGCACATTGCCTAGTGATGAGGTATTTCTCAATTACATTTATGCATCTACTGTTTTGATTGTTCAGCCTGATACTATGTTTGGAATGAGTTGCACTAACCTTGTAAATATATATATATATATATATATAATCAGGTACAAAGAATGGTTAATGAAGCCGATAAGTTTGCAAAAGAAGATAAGGAGAAGAGAGAGGCCATTGACACCAAAAACCAGGCAGATTCTGTCATTTATCAGACTGAGAAGCAGCTCAAAGAGCTGGGAGACAAGGTTCCAGGTGAAGTGAAGGAGAAGGTCGAGGGCAAGCTCAAGGAGCTCAAGGATGCCGTTGCTGAAGGATCTACCCAAGCAATCAAAGACACCATGGCTGCACTGAACCAGGAAGTCATGCAGCTAGGTCAGTCTCTCTACAACCAACCTGGAGCTGCACCTGGTGGCGCCGCCCCTGGTGGTGAAGCCGGTCCTTCAGACTCATCATCCGGCAAGGGCCCCGAAGGAGACGTCATTGACGCAGATTTCACTGACAGCAAGTAGTCACCAAACCTGACTTTATTTTTTTGCCTTCCAAGGATTTGATTTGAATTGCTATAGAGTTTATATAATCCTTTTCTTTTTCTTCTTCTTTTTGGGTACAAAAGGGTCACATGTAAGAGCAACCATAGTGAGAACAATATGATAGAGCCTAGAATGCTAGAATGATTCCCCACAGTTCCATGATTAGTTCTAGAAGAAGAAAATTCAGCTGCTTGTGCAAGTCATCTAATAATCAAGCCTCCGTTTTATACTTAAAATGGTATTGTTTTATGATGTTTCTCATACCTCTAGTATCTACAAACACACACAAGTTTCGTATATTCTGAAACTAGCATTTAGTAGGAACCTATTGCACATATGGAAAATCAAGAGAACCTCTACAATATGCAGCCTGATTTCTATCAAGTAACACCTGAAGAAAAAAAATCAGCTGATTGTGCAAGTTGTCTAATCTCTACTAAATTTCATACTTCAAAATGGGGTCATACTTTCATATTTCTCATTTCTCTAGTTTCTACAAAAGCACTCAAGTTTCTTCTATTCTGAAACCAGCATTTACAAGAGAGGAGAAACCTATATAGCATATTAGGAATGTGAAAGAGAACCTCTACTAAATGCAGCCTGATTTCCATCTGCTCAGTGTCCACTTCATTCAAGTCATGGGACTTTGGGCACGACTACGAACTTCCGGTGACACACTATATGGACTTTCATCATAATACTTGTTGCCACCACCGACGCCATTCCATTTCTGTGGCACATTTGGAGGGTAGTAGTAGTTTTGCCCTTGACCCACGTAAAACCTGCTCATCTCAGGCCGGTCCATGGACGGCACTGGAACCATCCACGGGTGAAGAACACCCTTGTGAGGATCCGGGGATACTCTAACAGGAGGATCCGGAGCTACTCTGACAGGAGGCGACTGGTAACCCGGCACATGGTGGTAGTGCTGCTGCTGCGGATGATTCTGATAATAATTATGCAGGGGCTGAATCTGGTAGTTGTTGATGCCATTGTTTTGGGCAATATTGGGGTTGCCACTCTGGGGGCTTTGGATGTTACTGTGGTTGTTGCTGTGGGGGCTGCTTTGGGTGTTACCAAGGTTGTAAAGGCTTGGAGAGCTATGGACTTTGTACATGCTATGGACTCTTTTTGGTACCGCAGATTCAGGAGTCGCAGGATTGCTCGGGTAAGCATTTGATAACATAACATCTTGGGTCATGGAATCAATAGTGTGACCATCTGGGGAGTTGGATTTGGGGGAGGGGCAATTTGAGGAAACGCTGTTTGCATTGGTAGAGGCTCGTCTTCGTTTTATAGTTGTACGGACAATACCGTTGATGGCATCAATGTAACGCTGCTCTAGAGCGTTGGCGTCTGTTAGGGCTAAATGGCTTTCTGCTATGATTGGCCTCGCGGGGAACAGGAAGGTGCGCAGCTTCGGGGTTCCTTCGCTTTCGTGGCGCTCATATTCATCAATCATATGCTTGAGATCCTCATCTGCTCTTACAGACACCAAGGTATCAAGATCCTCGGAAAGTAACTGGTACTTGAGGACTACATCCCCGGGAAATTGTTCTGTAAGTTTCCTCATAAGATCTGCAAAAATAGATATAAAGTACAGAAGAAAAGATATTACTTGATAATCCATGCTGTCCCAAAAATACTGGTTAACAAGTTATGAACATAAAGCTTGGGTACAAGAACCTTTTAACGCATAACCTGCCATGGAGAATGAATCAGGGAACATTTTCTCTCCAAAACAACCGTGCTCAAATTTTGTGAAAAGACAGGTGCCCAAAATTGTTTGCATTCACTTGCACAAACAATTGATGCCAATAGATGCATATGTCATCTGAGACTCGCATAAGTTCTTAACGAAATTGAGGTCCATAAGAAGGAAATTGCTACGAGAACTAAAAGGATTGTGACGCAGTGAAGATAATTTCAATTAACCACCTTCTGAAATCATGTCAAGACACAGGTCAAGTTTGATTTTTCCATGGAGGGAAGACCTAGCACAGCCTCAGTTAATTCCTGCCACTCTTACAGGTTCCACGAACTACTCAACAATACTAGTTCGATCTTTTGTTCAATACAAATTAGCAAACGGATCAATTTTCTTGATAAGTCCCAAACCTCCAACTTGTTTTGATCTAAAAGCATCTCAAATTCCCAACAACACAAACCATACACCACATGAACTTGAGCTGTTTTGGCTCAAACCAAGAACAAGGGCTTTACACAAATTCCAAACATTGTTTACGATCAAGATTTCGAGCTCTAGATAGCATTGAATGGTCACTTCCATGTGCCATCTTTACCAAAACACATATGATCAAATCCCTACAAATTCTCTTGGATTTCACAAACATAATATAATGGTAGATGCAATGCAGCATTTATTTCACAAATTTGACAAATTAAAAACCATTCCTCTGAAACAAACAAGAACACAAAAACCTAAAAACGACCAATTAAGCCAGAGAGAACCAAAACAAATCTGGCAATGCACGAATGAAGCAGAGACGCACCTGAGTAATTCACATCGCGAGAGACGGCGACGACGCGGGTCTCGCCTCCGACGTACTTGAGGTGTCCGTCGATGGGCCTCGGAAGAATCCTACCGCCTTGGCTGCACAGAAACTTCATCTTACTACTCCTCGGCGACGCCGGACCGGGATCGTCTCTTCCACGACCACCACGGCCAGTTTTAACAGAAATCGCAGCTTCGCTTGCCATTTCGACAATGGTACTCACCTAGTCTCTGCTGACTGAGTCCGCGACTCGGAGCATAAGAGCAGAGAACGGTGAGCCAAACAAAAAATCAAAAATCAAAAATCCAAACACGAAACAGTGAAGAAAATGGAAGATTTTGTCTGAGAGGGAACAAGAATTGTGGTTGGGTTTCTTGTAATCGGAGAAAAGACAACAAAAAATTGGAGAAATGGTTTCCGATTAGGGCGCGAACCGAGTGGTTGTTCTACTTCTCCGCCACTATATTTTGCCGCAAATCTCTCTCTTTTATATTCAAACAAACAAACAAACACTCCTATTAGTTTCTGTGTTGTGTTCCAAATCAAGGTGCAATTTACATATTTACACGTCATTATCTTTTTTATTATTATTGGATTTTCACTAGGTGAGAAACATTTTACTTGTTTGCAACAATTACTAGTATTTTATCGATTTTAGTTTTAGTTTATAAATGTCAATAGTTTATAAGTAGACCATTCCAAACACATGTACACTAATGAATTTTTATAAGGGTTTGTCTAACATGTGCAATTCTTGCACACTTTAAGAATTTTTTTTTTTTAATGATTGAATCATAATTACTTAATAATCACATTTTTTTACTTTTTTGGAAGACTATAATATACTATACCAAATTTACCCCTTATATTAATTTATTATTATCTTTTTAGTGGAGTATCATCATTACTTAGTAGATGAAGATGTAAGGTTTTTTTCTTAATGTATGAATTTAATCATCTCACAAACTCCATGCCCTAAACCTTAAACCCTAAACCCTAACCATAAACCCTAAACCCTAAACACTAAC
>JAYMTK010004928.1:0-10675 GCA_036897405.1 Pelargonium myrrhifolium | reverse complement strand
GTTACATGAAAGGAAAAATTCTTCAGGGTAGTAACTTGATAAATTCGAATCTAACATGATAGTAACCTGTAATTTCCCCTTGTTTTTATTCGAGAACTTTTTCATTTCCATTCTCATCTTGTTCGAGTATCATACTTAATGAAATAAATTAACAAAATTTATTAAATTCTTTTCAAAAATTAAGAAATATTTAACATGTTAATTGTAATAAAAATATATAATCACAAAACAATTACATAATTTCAATTACAAGTACTAAATTTTACGTAGAAACAATTAAATTATTATTTTTTTAATATATACTATGAGTATATATAAATAGAATTGGGGACAGAACGGGGAATGAAATTCTCATCCTTATTCTCGGTCAAGGATCGGAATAAAAAATTTCTCATCTCCTATATTTTCATATTAGGGATTTCAAGTCCCTGTCGACTTCAAGGAAAATTGTCGTCCCTAGTTAACTATCATTCACAAAATCTTGTTTTTTTTTATACAATATTATAATTCTTTGTCTTAATTTTTTCATAAATTTTGATGCATTGTAAAAATTTTTTTTTCTTTGTAATTTATTAGTGTATACTTAATCAACATTTCTATCCTAATAATCATAAATATATTGTTTATTTCTTTAAATAGATAAATGTAAATAAATCTATAGTATTAAAAAATTTTGATTCTCTACGTAAAACATTTTTATTAGTTACACCAAATACATGAAAAAATTACATGTCAAAATAAAACATGTATGAATTCTTCTCTTACATTTAATTCCACCAAAATAATTATGGGTATTTTTTATATATAAAATAAATCTCGATCATGAGACACCCCACTTGGAAATGTCTAAAAGACTAAGTGCTTGTTTGGTAAAACTTTTTGAGTAGCTTGAAGTAGCTAGACGCAACTGGAAGTAACTATACCGTACGCAGCTGGAAGTAGTTGAATGCAATTATTTGTAAAAGTAGTTAGAAGTTAAGTTTTATATTTGATAAAAAATAGTTAATGATGCATAATTTATTCAAATGACTAAAATAGACATGTTACATTAATCTATGAAATAATTAATTTATTGAAATTTCGTTGAATTTGGAGGATGATTATTTTAAAAATATAAATGAAGTGATTATTTTTCTTAACAAAATGAAAACAGTTAACTTAAATAATATATTGAACTGTATTGAATGTGGATGATGATTAATCACAAATCAACATGAATTATTTACAGTAATACTAAAATATATATTGATCTAAAAATTTTAAACAATTAAGTAAATTTTGCAAAACTATTGGGTAACAAATTTGATTATAAATTTTAGACTATGTTATTGATAATAATAATAATAATAATAATATAAACTAAACCTAATTCATTAAATACCACCCGTATAAAACTTGAGTTTTTTACTTTTTACTTTCATCATAAAAACACCAACTAAAAAAAGTGATATACAGAGAGAGGGAAAGGAGATCTACAACCACCGGGATCCTCTGCTGCTGAATGCTTCTTCCACTCTGTTTCATGCACATGGTCAAGCTCAACATTTGAGCAAGCAGTTTTTATGTGAAAAAGGTAGGATTCAATTTGAACTCAATTTGGTTAATTTTATTATCAGTTCTGGAACTTTGAGGATTAGTTTAGGTTTAATGTATTCAGATCTAAAAATTTGGGGCTCAATTCGAGTTTATTTGTAATAATTTCATTTGATTATGTTTGTTCAAATATGATTTCTTCTTCCTTCTTGTTGCTAGTTTGGGGGCAACATAGTCTTTTTCTTCTCAAAATAGCAGCTTCCAGCTCCTCTTTTTCCCACAGCTCCATTTTCTTGGTTGTGGGATTTTGCCGACTTCCGGCTAACGTAGAGCAAAATCGCTGGAAGTTGTGATTTTGTCTATTTTTTTGCCAAACAACGACAAAAATTCATTTTTACAACTGGGCTGATGTGGCAGGGTCTTGCAGCTCTCAACAGCCCAACCAAACAAGCACTAAAACCACTCTAAATAAGTTTTACGATGTTTGCATTAACTTTTTAAAAATAGCTCATAAAAATAGTTTCACGAGACAACCCAAGCATGTAAAGTTTATAAGTATTCTTTTCGGTTCTTTTTAACACTAAGTTATTAATTATTTAATAAAAAATGTTAATAACCACTTAAATTATTTGGTAAAAAAGGCCGATAGTAGTTTATTAGGTTAAAATGTTTATAAATAATATTAATAATATAATTTGAATCAAAATACGAAAACAAAATCACGTTTTTTTTATAGTAAAAATACATGAAAATAATTTTTTAAAAATAAAAAATCAAAATGAACATACAAAGTTACGATTTTTTTTTACTTTAATTGATGCCACCTAAACAGTTCGAATCATGTAGCGCTACATGGCGTCCGAGCCGCCTAAGCAGCACACTCAAGACTAGAAGTCTTCCATTGATGTGAAGTACACTTTTGGGAACAAACATCCGGAGTCTAAAAGTGTCATGAGCACCTCAAAAACACATCTTCGGTTCGAGTCTTCGAAGTCTTAGAGATCTAAACGCTCTCACAATGACCAAGAGCTCCTTCGAGACACCAAAAGCTCTCCTAGATCTATCTGTCATGTCCCAAGGTCGCCAAATATCATCCAAAATTTTCACAAAAAAGATAAAAAGACAAAATAAAAATTATTTCCTGCAACTAATGATATATGTCTTAATATTGTATAAAAATATTTATACAAAAGATATGTTAATTAATAGCTCACAACACATCAATAATTTTATTAATAAATTGGTCAAATCTCAGTACGTCAAGTGTATGTTATGTTTTCTAAATTGAACTATCCGTGCCAAATAAATCCGCAAGAGGATAGTAATAAACTATTATCGTTTAAAACAATTTGAAAAACAAAAATATGAATATAATTTGTCATGATCGGATCTCTTTACATAAAATAAAATAAAATAAAAATGAAATTGGAGACAAATACATGCAACATTTTTTAAAATAAAATGAACTAAATTAGACCAAATCTTGATAGT
This sequence comes from Pelargonium myrrhifolium, assembly GCA_036897405.1. Taxonomy (NCBI): domain Eukaryota; kingdom Viridiplantae; phylum Streptophyta; class Magnoliopsida; order Geraniales; family Geraniaceae; genus Pelargonium; species Pelargonium myrrhifolium. The sequence continues at coordinate 7,651 of JAYMTK010004928.1, read as the reverse complement.
ATACACTATACATGGACTAATGTTAATGTAGTGAGGCCCAAAGCTTTATCAAGATTTGGGCTTTTGGTACTCAACCCACTCAATATCTGTCCTGAGTTGCTCCTATGTATTTGTATTTTGCAACATGTTACTGCATATTGCAACACAAAAATGAAAAAAAAACCCATTCAACAATTTATCAACACATTCACTTTCAAGGCTACAGATTTTTCTTGCTTACAAAAAAGGAAATAAAATGATTGTTCAAGCTACAGATTTATACCTGCAAACAACCTTACACCTTAAAACCCTATCCTGCACAAAAAATCCAGGCATCACCATGATCTTCACCCGGCTCGCCCCGTGAGACCTCTGCCTCTCCATGAACATATCTTCCATGTAATGTGCATCAAAGTTTCTGTTCTCTTCCACCCTCAGAATTCCCAATGCTGGGTAGAATGAGAATGCTAGCAAATGTAGCAACCATATGCACTTGGCTGCAACAAAGAATGACTGAAGCAGCTGCTCCGGCCACGGCCTTGTCCAGTTCAATGTCGTTATTATGCAACTCATCTTCTGATCGCAAAACTTGCTGAACTCTTCGCTATAATACTTTGTCCCCTTCCTCAGCACCTCGTTCCAGCTTAGGTTCCTCAGCGCCACAAACGATGTGAATTGCGCCTGTCGGTCTTGATTCGGGTCCAAGAGCTTCGGGGATCCGTTCTTTTGGAACACGACGTTCTCAAAGGCTTGGTAGAGCGACTGGTTTATGATCCCTTCCAAATGGTACAATACAGCTTTGGAGTACTTTGAGTTGAGTGACAGTTTGTACGGGTGGAGAAGCGAGTTTATGTTGTCCATAAGAGTACTATCCGTTTCTTCAATCTGTCCCACAAGAGTCTTGCAGAATTGTTTCACGGACAGTCTTGCTTCCGATACTATCTGCAAGAAACCTTCCACCATTACTTCCTCGCTAACCGGCATTTGGTTTTCTCCATTCCCATCAATGAACTTCCCTCTCCTAGGGAAGTTTCCGAGCTTTTCGCCTCCTTCGGACTCCTTTGGTTGTGTTGTTTGCCTCAAAGCTTTCCTTAGCTCTTCGCAGTAAGTCTCTAAGTACTCAAGTTTCTGCTTCAAATCTCCGAGAGAAGACTTCATTTCCGCGACCTCCGTTAGCGCTGCATCTCTATTCTCATTCGCTTCCATCAACTCTTTCTTCAAGGTCTCAATAGACAAAATCCCCAAATCCTTGAATATCTGCGAAACCTCCTCGGATTCTGCTCTATTGGGTGAACCTTCAGGCTTGTTCTTCTTCTTTAGCTTCGTAAACCACCTTGAAAGAATCATCCCCTTGGTCTTGGGCTGTGATTGAAGTGAGGCATGAGAGTCTGTCAATGGGACAACAATGTTGGAATTCTTGCTGTTTCTTGATGCATTATCCGAGCCAGTCGTAATGGTTGCAGGCCTGCACTTGTTGCAAGACGATAGCGCCTTGAAATCGCCCAAACTGTTTCGCCTGCTGGACTTGAAGTACTGATCAGTTGTGGGGGATGTCTGGAGCACAGTGATGTGGTTTGTGCAAGAACCCGCCACAGATTTTTGGTCATCTGCTGGACAGATATGGGAATGAGACTCAGAATTGGGCAATGGCAATCCCTTCCTAGATGATGAGTTCTCTTTCTTGTAATCTGAGAGTATTGTGTCATTGCCACTGACTGCTCCAAGATCATAATCTTCCCAAGTTTCTGATGGTGTTCTACTTTTTGGAATATGTTGATAACTGGGTACTGGCTCATCTTCATAGCTCTGTCAAAGTCTCTTCAAATTAGATTTCTCATGAAAATCAAGAAATTTGAAAACTTCATCTTGACAAGAAATCACAAAGAATATGCAAAACCAATGATATGAACTAAACATGTATAAACTCTAGAGTCTGAACCTAACAAATATCAATATTGCAGTCCAAATCAAGCAACAACATCTATCAGAAACAACCTTGAAGTGATAAGTAATTAAAATATAATTGACATAAATATAGACAAATGCTTAATCAAGAACCCAACATGTTCATCAAGAAAACAATTATAAAAACAAGGATTGAGAAGAAAGAAACTGACAGGAGTGAAAACAGGATAATCTTGAGCAGAGAGATGGGATTGGGAGGCAGGAGGGCGCGAAACAGGGGAAGATGTGAATCTGAGATTGGGGCTGCTTCCTTGCACCAAAGCCGCGTGAAGAGCTCTAAGCTCGACAGCTTTGGCAATGGCTGCTTGGATTTCTTGCCTGCTCACCTTATGATTCTTATTATTGCTCTCATTCTTGTGATGATGGTGGTTTTGAAACACTTGAGATGTAGCTGCCATGAACAAGAACAGATGAGAATAGTTGAGAGAGAGAGAGAGAGAGAGAGGATTAACAAGTGGGTGTGGTAATGGAATTAATAATCCAACGGTTGGATTTGGTTCACGGAGAGGAAGAGGAAGAAGATGAAGATGAAGATGATGATGATATCCAGTTTGGAATGTTGGAGAACCAGAAATCCATGAGGCTTTGTCTTCTTCGCTCTCTCTCTCTCAAATGGGTTTATTGGAATGACACCATGTGAGTGATCAACACAATATTAACAACAATTTAGAAAAAAGAAAGAGAGAGAGAAAGAGATTGGAGTGGTTTGGTTTATTTGTCAAGTATCAAGATTTCTTTTTTACTCCATCCATCCATCCATGTAAGCATGAGCGTGACTATAGAGAGTAGTAGCGATATTACCAAAATAGCCTTGGTTTCTTGAAATGAGAGTGGCACTTTCTCAAATGTCAATATGCTTTGCTTTCCTCTCTACTATTTTAGCATAACATGATCAACAATTCCACTTCACCACCAATCGTCTACTGTGTAATCATTTACTTCTATTATTATTATTATTAATCCTTGTTGAGATTTATTGTACTATTTATTAGATGTGTGTTAATTTGTCATTTTGTCGAGAGAAAGAGAATGAGTCACCAGCACATACACATACAAGCCACGATTAGGTTCACCAACTCATATCATTTGTCTTCTGCCTTTCTCTCTTAAGTCTCATCTCCTTGAGAAATTTCACCAAACTACAAAATTCCGAATTCACTCCAAAATAGGCATACCCAGTCCATTTGTTTCTGTGAAAGACTTTTTACTCAAATAATAGATGGCAAATTGTACCTGCGTCATGTTTGAAAATCGTTTGTGTGTTATACAATTTAATACGAACACGACATGTTTAGTAATCGTATTGTAAAATCCACCGCGAACATGACTTTTTGAGCAATTGTGTTGTATGAGACACATTTAACACGATAACTAAATGAGTTGTGTTAACTATGATTGACACAAACACAAACCAACGTATTCTATGTAATATAACAAATATATTTGACATGACGATATCCAACATGCGTGGCACGATGCGATTTAACACATTTGATACATTATTAGAATTAATTTACAATTATATCCTTAATTTTATGTGTTAGCCGTGTCACAACACTACTAGTTAATTTTGCGTGCGTGTTTTGAAGGCTCAACACAAAAACGACACGATTACTAAACCTAACTGTTATCAACACGTACGAACACAACACGATTACAAAATGTTAAGATCAAACACAGTAATTTTTGTCTAATGATCTAATTAATTTATTTTACTTGATTAAATATTATCACAAAAATATAATATAAAGGACAATTTGGTCCATAGGAAAAAAGAGAGTGAGCTGAGGTGTGTAGGGGCCGAAAGGGATGTGGGGGACAGAAATATCCATAATCTTCCAAACACTCAATTGTCTCTTTCTTTTCTTTGAAACATGCATCCTGTGAAGGATGGTGCCACTCAAGGGTACTGCTTGGCCTCTCTCATCACCCCCTTACAATTACTAAAATGCCCTTTTACATACCCTTCATTGAGAAATTAAAAATGAATATTGAGAGGGTGGGTGGGTGTTTCAAGAATCTAGAGGGTATTCTTGACTCTTATTTGACAAAATAAAATGTAATAGAAATTGGTTTGTTTGATTCAAATGGAATTCCAACGAGGATTGTGGAAATTTTGTTTAATGAGGAGTTTGTTGTTTCCTATAACTACTTTTGCTTAAAAAATTCAAATTAACTTTTTCCTCAAGCCAGCCAACCAACCACCCCTAGAGAGTTAGTAAGGTTTTTGTCAACCTCCACATGCAAAAAGTGCTTATTGCTTGTTTAATCAATGGCATTATAGCAATGACACTCCTAAATCTTTTCCTTCTCTTTTTAACTAGTTTTGTCTCGTGCGTTGTACGAATTATGATTTTTGTTTTTACTATACACGAATCACAATTCCGTTCAATTGTAATTAAATTATTATAACACGTGATATATATAATTTTGAATAAACATTTGATTTGATTTTATTACTTTCCTTATTTTAACAATTTAAATCTAAAAATGTGCTGTTTTGTAATTATGAAAAAATTTGGACCAAAATTAAAGATTTGTTGATTTGACGCTCTAATATGCATTATAAATCTTTATTTTGATATTCCTTTTATAGTATGTATAAATTAGTAACCAGTATTTTTTTAGCACAATAATTTTGAGAATGTTGAGATCTTGAATAAATAAAATAAAATAAAAAATGTTTAGTTTTCTTATTATTGTTCATGTGGAGGCAATGACATTATATAAGTTTCGATAACTATAGATGTTTACGATAGATTATAAATAACTACCAGTTTAATATTTTAGTTGAGATGATCATTTGCATGGTATCAGAGTATTGATGATTAAAATTTTTGAGTTCTAGTCCTGCCTCCATATGCATGGGCCTCGTGCAAAGCGATAATGAACTTGCACGTGAAGTGGTGAGTTAGATTATAAATATTAAATTAAACTTTTAATTATCAGAATAAATTTTTAGTTGAGATGATCTTCAAATAAAAAGGTTTTTTATTTTTAATTTTAGAATTCAACTCAAAAAGAGAAGAACATGAAAAGTAACTTTGATGGACTAAAGGAGAAGAGATCATTAGAGTTAAGATTTGGGGAGCATGAATTGCCCATTTCCTTGTGGCTTGTAACTTGTTGGCTTCCAATGCAAAAGTGTTTTGAAAAGCAAAAGTGATAGGAAAGGTTTAGTAGAAAAGATGGGGACCAAAAGCTAATACTATTTTGTAGTTAATCATGGGTTTTGAGCCTTTTTCTTGGTTGTTTTGCAAAATACAACTTCGATCCAGTTTATTACAAAAGACAAGTTCATATTTGTTTCTTAATTTGTCCTAACAAATCTTCTAATTGGATTATTACATTTTTATCCAAAGTTTTCTTTATGATTTATGTTATGTTGGTGGAAGGACGTCAAGATGAAACAATTGTTGTTTAGACTAGGTATATCGGCAAAACTAATTCTCTCACACTACAAAATCGTTTTAGCCGGAACTATTTCCGTTGGCTATTTAGTACTCGTTATTTTTACGATGGAGTTGTGATAGACATTTTGCTAGGATATAATGTAGCATTTTTGTGTGCCTTTTGCAACAATGTTTACCTCACAAATTTGTGTGGCTTTTGTGAGAATATTTTCGTTTCAAACGTTTGTAATTTATTATATAATAAATTAATAAAAATATATAAAAAATTAACGAATGCTAAAATTTATTTTGATCAAAAAAATATGTTTTTCGATACAATTTTATGATCGTGTGCCTAACTACTACTACTAGCTAGGCGGCAGAGGCAAACGCTGAGAAAGATTGGCATCCAATAGAGGGTGATGAGTTAAGGTAGAAGGCAGGTCAATGGTGGGATCAAATTGCCTCATGGTTTGTTGTCTTGCGCATGCCACATGATCAAGAATCAAAGACCGAATCTCAAGTGGACTTAAACTTAAAACATAACACTTCAGGATCTAAGAAGTAAGAATAAAATTGATTTTTTTTTTAAAGAAAAAAGTGCCAAGGCACTACCTTCCATTAGAATCAACAGAATACAAGAGGAATTGATACAAAGACTAATCCTATTTTAGTACAACAAATCTGTTTAAGGCCAACACTAGTATTGTCACCACATATATTTTTGTTGGGACCCCACTCCCTAATGACCCATAATAACTAAACATCCCTTTTTGGATGAGTGGCTAATTATGGCACCTCCTAGGCTTAAGGCCTAAAGATATCGACCACAAAACCGGATCCAGCCGAGAAGGACTACTCCCTCTCCCGGGTACCTAAACCCAAGATTTCTCTATCTTCCCCATCCTCCATCTCCATCACCTCCTCTGACACCTCTTCCATAGCATCGAGTATCGATTCTTCATGCGACCCCTCCCTTGCTTTTTTTGGAGCTATAACTGTAGCTCCCTCGCGACTCTCCTTGGCTTCGAGTTGCTTAACGCTAATCACCGGCCTCTCACATTTCCCACTGCCCTGGCCTGACGTTTTCCATTCCTCTCCCCGAAGTCACTTGTCAGCATAAGAGTGGTCCACTTTCTTGTTTGGGACTCTCATGAACACCCCATATAGTCTATCATCGCCAAGGTCCCCATGTTCATAACAGATCCGACAAATCTTCTCATCGTGACCCAAGATGCCACAAAGGAAGCAGAAGTCGGGGAGATTCTTGTACCTGAAATAAACCCAGGTCCACCCCCACCCAAAGGTCTAACCTTTGTCATGCGCCTCAACGACGCCTGTATGTCCACTGCAATTCGGATCTGAACATAAACGGGGTCTTCCACTCGATCCTTTCGGTTTGTCATACCCGACAAATATGCCCACAGTTGATGCAATTCGTCGAATACTTAACTCAGTACGAAAATTGTCCGGCAACCCATGCAATTGCACCTACATATCCATCCACAAAAGTTCAACCCCTTCTACATTCTCACCCTACTCCAACAGTCTATAGACCAGTGGTCTGTAGATGAAAATCCACGCCCCCCTTGATAACTCTTTTGGCATCCCACTCATGGTAGAATTCAAAGAGAAATCACTGTTCTTCACAGTCTGTTAGGTCCGCTAGTAATTCAAAGGCATTCATGCCCTGGATTGGCCTCCACAAAGATGTCATGTGAGCCCGCATAGCCTTAAAGTGAACTATGGAGTCTGTTAAGAATTTCCCCATGATTCGCCACGTAGTCCGTCGCACCGGAAGAGCCGGAACCTGCCCCTGCTCACAGCCAAAGTCAAGCCTCTCCTCCTCGTCTTCTCCAAGCCGGAGTATCCCGAAATCGATAGAGATATGATCTGATAGCTGATTCGGTAGCCACTCCCCGTCTCCTCTGCCTCCATCGCCACCACCACTCCCTTGTCCCTCTTTCATCCTTTGTTGTGTGATTGTGCTTCCCTTCACCTAATCAATAAATAACCCCAGCAGCCTCTCAAACACACCCAAATGTCCCTCCTGCCGCAACCCACCCCCACTCCCCACGTACACCCTTCCCAACGAGATAAAATCTCACCCACAATCCCTACTTCTTCCTCTGATTAGTCACTTACCATCCACAATCTGCCACGCAAGCCACCCAATCCACCGAGCAAACCTAACCCTAGCACCTTTTCACCCGTCGCAATCTCCTTTGATTGCCTTCTTTTGTTAGGTCCCAATGAATCAATCTAGAGGGGGGGTGAATAGATTGATTACAAAAATATATCAAACTTGAAATTAA
>JAYMTK010004927.1:0-10682 GCA_036897405.1 Pelargonium myrrhifolium | reverse complement strand
ATTTCTTCACGTCCCGAGTAGAATGTTGTGAGCTTGGGCAAATCTTCTAAACGAAGACTACTTAGATGAGGAAACATGATCGTATATATCATTGCTTCTCCTTTTTCCTTCACAACAATTTCCTTCATCATCACACAACTTTTGATTATCAATTCTCGGACCGGCACAAGACTCGTACTAATAGGAGTGAACAAATACTTCACACTGTCACATTTTTCCATTATCAATTTCTCCAAGCAAGGAAATTTGGCCTGTAATGTTTACCCCAATTATATATGATTGTCATAAACCTTAATTTCATCACATATAGAAGAAGTTAGTGGAATTAAAATTATATTTACGAATTGCTAATTTTTCATACTATACTTTGTAAGAACACAAGTCAAACTGACACAAAATGATAAATGACAACAAGGGAGAGAGAAATAAATCAACCTTTCCTTTGAAAAAAGGTTCTATGTCAGAATGGATGCTCTCATTTAAGCCCATTTCTTCAACTCCTGAGTAGAATGTTGTGATGTTGGGCAAATTTTCAAGACAAAGATAGATTAATTGAGAAAAGATGATTGTGTCTATTGTCGTTTCTCCTTCTTTCTTCACAGCAATTTCCTTCATTGTCACGCAACTTTTAATTGTCAATTCTCGGACTCGCTCAATACTCGTATGAATGGAAGGAGTGAACAAGTACTTCAAGCGATCGCATTTTTCCACTATCAATGTCTCCAAGCAAGAAAAATTAGCCTGCAATGTTTACCCCAGATTGTTACAAACCTTAATTTCATATAAATAGAAGTAGTTATTGGAAATAAGATTACAAATACTTAAGAGTTTTCCAGATTATACTTTCTAAGGACCATAAATGAAATTGATACCAGAATATAAATAAATAATTAAGTCGCAGTAGAAGATAGAGAAATTAATTAACCTTTTCAGTGAAGAGAGATTGTATGTAAGTATGGATGTTGTCATTTGAAACCATTTCTCCAACTCCTGAGTAGAATGTTATGAGGTTGGGCAAATCTTCAAGACAAAGATAGCTTAATTGAGGAAAGATGATTGCATCTGTTATCATTTCTCCTTCTTCCTTCACAACAATTTCCTTCATCATCATACAACTCTTAATTGTCAATCCTCGAAGTTGCCCAAGACCCGCAGTAATGGAAGGAGTGAACAAATACTTAAGGCTATCACAATTTTTCATTCTCAATGTCTCCAAGCTAGAAAAATCGGTCTGCAACATTTATATATGATTGTTATAAATTGAAAGTGTGGGAAAATATGAGGAACTTGCAAATTACTGATGTTTCAGATTACACGAAAGACAATAACTGATACTAGAGCATATATAAATGAGTAGAGGAGAAAGAAATTAATTAACCTTTCCATTGAAGAGAGATTGCTTGACAGTATGAAGCTTCTCATCTGATTCCTTATCTTCAAGTCCTTTGATCATTGTCACATCACTCACTGCAGAAGATTGAAAGCATAATGTCTCCAGTTGTTGACAACTCTCTATTGCCAGCTCTTTCAATGACGGGAATACAACGCAACTTCCCCAACAAAACCTAGTGAGGTTGGGCAAATTTTCAAGAAGAAGATAGCTCAATTGAGGAAAGATGATTGCATCAAGTGTTGTTTCTCCTTCTTCCTGTGCAACAATTTCCGTCATCATCGCACAACTTTTAACCGTTAATGTTTTGAGTTGCACAAGACCCATAGCAATGGAATGAGTGAGCAAATACTTCAAGCCACTACAATTTTCAACATACAACATTTGCAGGTTTTTAAAGCTTAAAATCCCTGGTTGATAATTGCTCCATATGCATCTCAATTTGGGTAGATAAGCAATACTCAGTTGAATTAGTCGAGGGACCAAACCATTATGTTCTTCATCAAGATCCAATGCATTAGGTACAACAAAAACTTCTTCTAACAAGTCACAATTGGATACATTCAACAGTTCTAACTTCCCAAACAAGTGCATTAAATTGGATGAAAATATATTCACCAAATGAGAGCACTTCTTCACTACAAGCGCTTTCAAATTGCAGTAGGACTTCTCTAGAAGTTTGTCATTCCATATCTCTGCCAAATTGGAGATTTCATACAATATCAATTCCTCCAGCCTAGGAAATGAAACCTGCAAATATGATCAATACATTCCATCATACTTCAATGATAATACACATAATAGTTTATTTCTTTATTGGACATAAGATATTTATCATATAATGCTACTACCTCCGTTTCAAAATAAGTGTCGTTTTAGACTCCAATTTTTGTTTCAAAATAAGTGTCACTTTCTACTTTCAACAAATCTATACACATGAGTTTCCCATAGTACCATTTGCTCATGATTTTATTTTGTTTGTCTCATATGGAAGATGAAAAGTTTTTAGGTATAACTCCAAAAATAGTGTGCTAGTAATGATGAATTTTATGCCTTTATCTAAGGGTAAGAAAGTCATTTAACATATTTTCTTAATATTTGTGAAAATATCTAAAACGATACTTATTTTGAAACGGAGGTAGTATAACACAAGACCTATGATACGAGGAAACAAATGGGGTACTTCAGTGAAAAGGGAGAATAAATGAGAAGGATAATGAATTTTGAGAGTTCATTTAATTTGAACAAAAACATATATGTATTATATATAGAAGCCATGATGACTAAAACTCTACTTGCGAAATATAAATAATAATTAATTTAATGATATTCCTTCTATAACCACATTAAATGTGTGCATACGCATGATTGACTTTTTTTTAATGTACTCAGGTACTTTTCAAACATGTGTCCTGTGAGGTAGGATTTATGGATTTAAGAAGGAAATAGATGTATATTTTCCAATTCTTTCAAATTATCAAATTAGATACATTTGTGGTGGACTCTTTAGATTCCCAAAACTCTTTGGGATTAAGAAAGAAATAAACTAATACTTTTTTATCTTCAAAATTCTTTGATGATGATGATGATGATTCTTTGATGATTACTTTTTTACCTTCAAAATAAGGTAAAAGACCCAATTTGGTCCTGGACTTTCGTGTTTGAACCCAATTTGTACCTGAACTTTTTTTGACCCAAAATGGTCCCTGAAAAATTGGGTCCAAAAACGAAAGTTCAGGGCTATTTTGGGTCAAAAAAAAGTTCACGGACCAAATTGGGTCTTTTACCTAATAATAATAATAGGCTATATGCTAGTGGCATCAAACAGTTGGCACTAAATGAGAAAGTTGTCTATTGTATATCACTACTATGGAAAGAATATAAAAAATTGTTACCTCTTTGAAAAATGGAATTGAATGAGTAGATTTCTCTTCCTCCGGAATGGTTTCTTCAGGCTGCACATCCATTGTCAGTAACTTCTGCCTTGTTTTTAGCATGGGAAGCATATCGACAATTGAGTAGAAGCTTATGAGCTGCGGTAGACTTTCTAGCGATAATTTGCGTAACTGAACAAACTCTATCTTCTCATTGACCGCATCATTAGTGAAAACATCATCTTCTCTGCTTTTCTTGGCCACAATTTCCTCCAATGTATTGCAGTTAGATACTTTGATTTCTTGAAGGCACGGAAGACCTATGGCCATGGAGAAAGAAAACAAACTCTTCAGTTGGTTACAGTTTTGCACCTTCACAGTTGTTAACTTGCAAAAGGACCCAACTACCAATGGACCATTGCATATTTTCTTCAGCTTCAACATATCACTTAGGTGCAATGACTCCAAAGCAGGAAAGAACTTCTGTTGTTTGGCTTCCACATTTACAATGTACTGAATCACATCATCTATTTGGATACGGAGATCCTTCAAGTCTAGAAAACCATCCCTGTCCAAATCATTAATGACATTCTTAATGCTCTTCTGTTTCCGTAGACACAAAAATTCTGCTCTCTCTAACAACCTCTTAACCCCTTGCTGCAAACGATTAATGCTGGTATCAGTAAGTTGCATTCCAACTTTTCTCGAAAATCCCTTATCAGGAATCCCCATCTCGACATCCCACCATGAAACTTCTCCAAAAATTATTGCATACCTTTCCAACTTTTCAAAGTTCAAATCTTTTGGAAGAAGTTTGGCATCTGGAACTTCTATTTCTAAACTGCGAAGGTTTGGCAAATCTCTCAACTCAGCAAGACTAGCATTACTTCTTCCATTGCTGCTAAGGCACTCTTCAGCCTCCCAACTATTAAAGCTCTGACTCATATACAATTCTTCTAGCTGGGACAAACTTGCTATGAGACCTCTAGGAATCACTTTGAGACCAAAACAACTCCGCAAATCCAACAACATTAGCTCAGACAGCTGCCCTAATTCCCTTGGTAGCTCTTCAATTTGAGAACTGACGAGGCTCAGTACTTGAAGTTTCTTCAATCCTCCAAGTATAGATATGTCTTCCAGAGGATAACAATTATCCAAACGCAATGTTTGGAGATTTTCTAGGAAAGAAAGTGATGAAGGTAACACTGAGAAAGACAATCCAGACATATCTAAGACTTTAAGTTTTCTTGTCTTTTCAAAAAAGGTGTCCGGGATAGTTGGTGAGGAATCCATATAAAATCTACTTACAATAAATAACTCAAGGAAAGGACATTCCAGCCGTGCAGAAAGGCGAGGGAAGTTACGAGAGGTATGAAAAACCATTGCAGTACCGGTTATAAGAACATCATCCTTGGGCCATCTATTTAATTCAGTAGCATGATCTCCAACTGAAAACATATTTAGATCCCTTCTTGCAATAGAGATAGCAACACCTCTAACAACATCATGCATGTTGACATTGTCTTTGTTGTTGTCATCAAGCAATAAGCAAGATGCTTTAAGGTCAAGGATCAACGCATCAAGTTTATTTCTTGCTTCTTCGACGGTCACTACATCTTCATCAAACAAATCCCAACCCAAACTGTATTTCAACAGGATGGCAATGGAAGTAGAACTCCCAATTAGACCACATAGCAAAAACAACCGCTTGTGTGTTTGTTCCAAGTGCTTGTAACTGATGAACTCCATGGCGGAGTTAACAATTTCATGCATTTCTTTGTTGTTCATCTGTTTGAGTTGTTTCAAGGCATCCTTCCATGCAGACAAGCTTGGCCGACTTGATAGAGATGCTGCTACCGTGACAATCAAAACTGGCAAACCTGCACATTTTTTGGCCACTCTCTTTCCTATAGCAAAGAAAGCGGGGTCTTTAACAACATCAATGGTCTTCTCCTCAAACAAAGTCCAGGCTTCTTCTTCCTCTAAAGCTCCTAGAGGAAAATATTTTTTAGTGCCCATTGAAGATAATACATGTTGAAATCTGGAGGTGATTAATACTTTGCATCCCATATGCTCAGCGCCAAAAGGAATTCCAACATTTTCCAAATCTAACTTTTCCCAAAGATCATCTAAAATGACGAGAATCTTCTTCTCCCTCAACCTCTCATATATGTGGCCTGCTCTTTCTGCCACACTCGACTCCTCCAATTTTAGATCCAACTGTTGGGCAATTTGCCCTTGAATTTCTTTCAGCTTTGGTGTTTGGGTTACAAGTGCCATAACAATTTCTTCAAAGATCTTCTCTTCAGCAACTCGTGATGCAACTTGCTTAACAATTGTAGACTTCCCCATGCCACCCAAACCGTACACCCCAATCATGTTTTTAGTGGCATCTTTCATTGTTTTCATGATCTCCTCCAAAGTTGACTTTCTTGAATTAAAGGTCAAGTAACCTTCAGTAGACAGGGTTGTTGAAGCCTGCCGAACAGCACGGTCAGCAACTCCATTGAACTGAGCTGCTTCTGTCCTGGCTTGGTCGATCTCTGCCTGTGTTTTGCATGCTTTCCTGCTACTTCGATAATGTGAAACTAAATTTGGACAAAACGGGATCAAACACCTCTTTTTGGCATTTTCTTCATATTCTTCAATAATTTTTGTTGCGGCCACACTAATTTCCACTGTATTGTTCTGCCAGTTGCTGACTTGACTTTTAACCCTCTGTGCGTTCCTTTCTGCAACCGTAACAGAATGGCTGACGTCCTTCATTACAAAGTCCAGCATCTCAACTTCTGTTTTGAGGTTTCCAATATTCTTCTTGTAATTCCATAGGTAGCCAAACTCCTGTACAACCGCACCAACAGAATGTTCGAAAATGGTGGTTGCAAAGGATATAGCTAATTCTGCCATTGTGTATCTTTCTCTGAAAAATAAACATAAGATCGAAAATAATTATAAGTGAAACTGAAGTACCACACAATAAACATAATATTGCAAAACAACAATAAGAATGTTCTGAAACCAAATAATTAGTCTCACAAAACCAATTTAGATGTGTTCAATTGATGTGAACTAGTAGTGTTAACTAGTACAAATTATGTAGTAGATTTATACTAGATATAATAAATAAGCTAGACTAGGAAATCAAACTAAACTTTTTTAAATACAATATATTTCCTAATTTCGCTAACACATTTTCTAACTCTACTAAACTTAGAATTGAATCTTCACAGGATGAATCAACAAGTTGTGGGATTTCTGGAATTATGTCTTATGTTGAGTTAGATATCCCATTCCTAATTATTTTGGGTTTACGTATGTCTTACTTTATATTAGATTTACTATTCTTAATAATTATTAATGTATTCCACATCGAAAGAATGTGAAGTCCATTGTCACTTGATATACTAGTTGAGAACTCCACCTATGACCTATCAACTTAAGCGTTTGGGTTGAAATTTAGTTTAACATAGTATCAAAGCTGGTTTGGTATAGACCCAATGAACCACCATTGTTGCCTCCATTCTTAGTCAACAAGCAGGGTCTCTTGTGTTATCCGGACTGCACGTGAAGGGGAGAGTTATTGTATCTCAGTATCTCACATCGAAAGAATGTGAAATCCGTTACCACTTGGTATACTAGTTGGGCCATCCACTCTTCATCTTAAGCTTTTGGGTTGGAGTTCAGTTTTAACAATTATGATAAATCAAAGTACCAACAAGAAAACAAGATTCACAGCAATAACAAGAGCGCTAGTAATTTCCCAATTATGAAATATGATAGATTAACTTGATTTACTATTATTACACTCTGTGATAGGATTTCTATTGTATTCTATTTCTGAATAAATGTCATTTTAGAAGAAATGAATCATTTCGAACAAGTGTCATTTTACAATTTTAATGTAAAAATGCACAATATCTTCCAATTATACCCTTTTAACATTTCCAAGTATTTTTGGGAAGAAGAAAAAATTAGTTATAACTGAGATTAAAACAAGTTTAAAAGACAAATAAGTGAGAGAGAGTTTTGGTGATAGCATACAAAAATAATAATAAAAGGTTAGTTGTATCATTCACATAAATTCTTAATTCGTGAGAATAATCTTATGTTATATTTATTTTGAAACAAAGGTAGTATTAGAACTCCTTGTGTTATGTCATTTATAGAATATATGTTCTATAGGTTTGTTTTACCTAGTTATATTAGGTTTATTATTCTCAACAATAGTAGATAAGTCATTGACTTAAATTCAGTAACCTTGGATTGTTTTTTTATAAATATTTTAACTAAACCAATTATTGATAACCAACTCAGCTAAAAGTTTATCTCTTTCCACGGGAGCCCAAACACCCGTACACAATTTTTTTTTTTTTTGCCTTGTACTGAAATTTAATATTATTTAATAAAGGTGGCGGGCAGCCGGACTCGAACTTGTGACCATTAGGTCAGCAAGGCTCTGATATCATGTTGAGCTAACCTTTCTATTGTTCAACACCAACTACCATATAACAGAGCAGGAAATCACAAAGCATCGTATAAGCAAATGAGATATATACTAGGAGATGGGAATTGGATATTTACCTTAGGCTTGATAGTTAGAAGGTCCCTTTTGATGGAGGGAAACGAAGGCCAATTTTAGACTTTGATCAGAACAAATGTGCTACAAGAGACGAGCCACTTTCAATACCAAGTGCTATATCTTTCGTACTTTTATATCCCCACTTCAGCTTCCTGAAAATATTGGAGAACGTTTTTCTTTTAAAAGAAAACTTGATAACGATGGAGTAGAAGCCAAACAATTAGCACAAGATAACATTTAGAATTAATAAATATTAATAATAAAGAAAGGGTTATTTGTTTTGGGACATAGAGAGTAATATTTTTCATTCTCTAATGCAAGTAAAATGCACAAGTTTAATGTGTGTGTTTTTCAAAAACTTGTTTAAGCATTTTCAAATCAAAGACTTGAGAAAACTCGAGTACTTCTTGGGAATTGAAGTAGCACAATCGCAAGGTGCAGGCTTCAAAAATTCTTGAGGAAGTCTGGAGTCAGCATGCTAGAAGCCAAACTCCAATGGATCCAAATGTGAAGATCCTTCCAGCAGGACAAGGGAGCCTCTAGCCGATCAAGGCAAGTATCAAAGACTAGTAGGAAAACTCAATTATCACACAATACGTCAACCTTGTTAGTAGGTGTTAAACTTGACTCCAACCCTAAAGTTTAATCTGATAGGTGAAGGGCTCAACTAATATATCAAGAGGCATTCTTTCATGGGATACATTAACATTCTCTTTCACATGCAGGTCGGATAACACAACGGACTCTGCACGTGGACCAGGAGTCAACAAAATGAGTCACTAGGCCCAAACCAAACCAGCTCTTATATCATGTTAAATTGATTCCAACCTAATAGTTTAAGTTTATAGGTGGAGGGCCCAACTAGCATCTTGAGGTGGGATAAAATAATAGTGGGGTTTCACTTGCATCATTATATGTACCTCACTTCTTTCATATTTATCCAATGTGAGACTTATTTCACCCACTTCAATAGTGAATCAATTTTTGAACATGTGATAATCAAGTCGCCTTACACATTGCCTCTAATCAAGATTTTCATGAGAGGACGTAACACATTGAGATCGATTGTCGCTTGTAAGAGAAAAAATGGTTGAATGAGTCATTGTTACTGAGTTTGTCAACTACAATAATCAGTTGATAGATCTGCCTTTACAAAGTAAGTTAGGGGCTCTCGAATCGAGTATATACGTAACAAGATAGGTGCATATGATATCTATGCTCCATCTTGAGATGGAGTGTTAGAATATTTGATTTGTTAGATTCGAATATTCTATTGTTGTAATTAGGGATTGATAGTATCATTAGAATCTTGATAGATTCTCATTGTACTGTGAATATAAATCATTTTCTCTCAGCTTCACAACATTTATTAAAGATAAGAAACTCAACAATTAACACAAAGCAAGCTTAGAAGCCTTGCGATTTTACTAATATAGTACTACTTGTTGCATCCCTGTCATGGATGATGGATGCATAATGAATTGAAGGAAAGAACAAACAAAGAAAAGGAAAAACATATCAGGTTTATAACATATGCGAAATGGTTGAAGTGTTGTAGAAAAATATTACTTACCTTGTTGATGTCACTTGTTCTTTCAACCACACAAGAAATGAGGTGAGGTGAGATGAGACTGCAGAATGATACAGAAGAACTGTTACTAGCCTTGCTTTAAAACAGGTCATAATTTGACTTCATATTTTGGAAACACATGTGCGAAGAAAACATCACGAATTGCACCACAATCTTAGCTTAAATTAGGAAATATAGAACCAGAATAAATGAATGTTAAATGAACCAACTGACGTGTATAATAATAGTTATATTATGCATCCTGAAACATGGTAGAAATGAATGGTTAGATTTTTATTCATAGTTAGAAGTTACTGTACACGTCATAAGATGCATTTGTTGCCTAGAATAGCCAAACAAAATACTATACCTATTTGCAGAGAGAAAATAAAGGAGCCCCTGATGTTTAGATATGCTGGACAAGAAAAAAAAAAAAGAAGCAAACCACGAACATCAGATATATCTGAAAAAAGTAAAAAAATTTCTGAAGATGTCATCAACCCGTATATGTATTAACATTGTTAGCTCTCACATTGATAAGTCACACATATGTTCAATACTGAATCTCAACAAGTTGTCTACCATTTTCATTCTCGACTTATTATTATTTTTATTTGCACATTATGCAAAACTCAAAATCTTCCTATCTCATTCGTCTTTCTTCCTTAAACTCTCTCATAATCCAAGCAACGACATAACAAACATAAAGACTAACAAATATTGTCAAAATGAGATGCGGAAATAAAAATTACCGAGATTCTAAGTAGCTTGTAGATTTTGCTGCCGATTAAGGAAGTTACAGAGGCTGCCGGTGGAAGGGTTTAAGTATTTCGCATGGAGGCCACAAAGGACGTTAGGAGTGTGCTAAGCTTTTGGTAGTGTTAGGGGTTGTAAAAAAGGCCAAACAATTAACACAAGATAAAACAAATGAGCCAAGAAGCATACACCAGAGAGTGTTACTTAAACCAAGTAGGATCAGGTGAATAATGGGAGTAATAACAAAACGTCGTCACTTGGAAAATGGATCACAATTCAGAAGTTGCTAAGCAAAATGAGGGTAAAGATTAGGGAGCATATGTATATAACCTTCAAAATCAGTGGTTATCACTAACACAGGTCACAATGTGAAAGTGACACTCATATATTAAATAATCAAAAGAGTTATGGTGATGACCCAGGCATAGGGGTTCCATGGAATCATTTGTAGTCTTTTCAGATATTTTAATCTAAGATACAGCTGTATTATACTAATTGTTTTGCAATAATTAA
>JAYMTK010004926.1:0-10682 GCA_036897405.1 Pelargonium myrrhifolium | reverse complement strand
GTGATAGAAAAAATCTAACAGGGTAGTAACGTGATGGTAAAAAATTTAACAGGGTAGTAACGTGATGGAAAAAAAAAATCTAACAAGGTAGTAACACGATAAACCGGATTCTAAGAGGGTAGTAACATGTAATTACCCCATAAACCTAATAGCATCCAATATCAAAAAGTATTCAAATCTTACAAACCATAGAAGCTGAAATTAAATAGAGAAGAGGGGAATTCACTATAAATAGTGAATTCAAGAGCTTTAAAGGTTGTAATCGATGAATACTTCCTCCCTCCTTGTTTCTCCCTTATTTCTTCTGTAAACATGGTCTTGAGGGGTCCAAAATTAGTCTATGGGAAAATGGAGGCCGAGCTCTTTTATAGCTTTGCATCAATTGAGAGTAAACTTTAGGGTTTGCAGAATCGCATGTTTTGCCGCGACAAATTTTCACTAACAGTCCTCTAGTCGCGACACAACAATTTTTCTACAACAGCTAAGCGTTGATGTTCTCTTGAGGGTGGAAATCAACTTGCCGCGACACAATATCCTTGTCACGACAATCTTTCTTAGCTTCCTTTCTTGACTTCTTTTGGCTATTTCCTTGGTGCTTGGCTCATTCTAATGCGCATACGAGCTTGCAATACCTAAAACTAATCATCTAAAAACAAGCAAGCTTCATATCATGAAAATTTAAGTTTTCAAGCACCAAAAATCCATATAATAACTCTGATTGTCATAAAAACACAATAAGTCACACAAGAGCACACAAACATGCAAACTCAGCAAATCATGAAAAATTAGGTCACAAAGGCGGGACAAAATAGGAGAAAACGCGCTATTTTTTCATAATTTAGAATAAGAAAACCCGTGTAAAATACGAGTTGTCACTACCCAGAACTAAATTTCATAACTTTAACTACCCTGAAGTATTTTTCACCCATTCTGTTAGTGACACCGTTGGTTAAAGTGAAAAAAAGATCAAAATACCCTCTAATTTTTAATTTTTAAATTAAAATAAAAATAATAATGTTATTAAAAAATAAATAAAAAGAAATGAGATCAGATCTCATTCCTTCTTCTCTCAATCTCCCATCTCTCTTTCACTTTGCTCCTCTCCGCCACTATCGTCGCCGCCGCCGAGCTCGGACCT
This sequence comes from Pelargonium myrrhifolium, assembly GCA_036897405.1. Lineage (NCBI taxonomy): Eukaryota > Viridiplantae > Streptophyta > Magnoliopsida > Geraniales > Geraniaceae > Pelargonium > Pelargonium myrrhifolium. The sequence continues at coordinate 9,544 of JAYMTK010004926.1, read as the reverse complement.
TCTCTCCTTCGATGAGCCTGATCTACAATCTAATCCCTCTCTTCTCCGTTTTTTATAACGCTAACACCGGCCACCCATCTTCGGTAACATCGCAAATCTATCGAACCATAGCTCAAACCGCCGTCAGTCTTTAACGCCACCGACAAACTCCAGCCAATCATCAACACCATCTGTCTTCCTCCATCCTATTCCAGGTCAGAGCTTCAGATCCAAGAAGAACTATAGGAGAGCTGATCTCAACCATCATCTCCAGTTGCATATGATTTGGGTCAGCTCAGATGTCATTGTCGTCACCAAAAAAGAAGCCCCTCGCTGCCATCGGAGAAAAAGACCCTCGTTCTCATCGTCTTCTCTGATCTTCATCTCATCTCTGCTCCGAATTCAACCAACATCATCTTCTCTGAGCTCCTCGTCCTCATCTGCTCTAGTGGTGGTGGAAGCGCTCGCACCTTATATGGTATCTTCCTTGTCGGTGGCACAATAGCTTCGACAGAGCCATGGTCTTCTCCTCCACGGAGGCCAAATCTGGCTTGGTTGTGCCAGATATGTTCGTCTTGCTTTTTCAAAACCAAGGTTTTTATTTTATTTTTCTCAATGTACCAATTTTTTTGTCTTTTGGATCTTAGATTGAATGCAATTGATTGTTTAATTTTTTGGATTTTGGATTGAATGTTTGATTGTTTGGATTTTGGATTGAATACTAGTTCTTTGATTGTTTTAATGTTCATTGGAATCTGAATTTATTGTCGCTGGAAACTAAGAATTGAAATTTCAAACACTTGAAGTTTTTGGCGTTAGAAACTTCAAGTGTTCGTCAATTGTAGTTGAGGAGAGTGAAGGTCATTTTTGGCATTTTATGAATATTTTGATCATGTTCTGGGTACATGACTTAATAAGTGACATTTTCCGTTAAATATAACTAACGAAATGGGTGAAAAATACTTCAGGGTAATGAAATGTCACAAAATTTAGTTCAAGGTAGTCACGTGAAAAAGGTATAAAGTTAAGGGAAGTGATATGTAATTTTCCCTTTAGATTCTAAGTTGTAAGTTGTAACAACAATAAGTTGTAATTTTAATTGAATCTATTAGAAAAATGGCTTCAGGTAGGGGTGTGTGTATGTCCAGGTGGACCAAAATTTTGATATACACTGAACCGATAACTAATAGTGTGATTTTATATCACACTTATCATATCTCCTTAGTAGTCATTTATTCATTATTTGATTAATTTATAGATCATTTGTGCACACATTTCCCTCATATTCTCTTGTTTGCTCTTAGATATGTCTTCTGCTAATATTGCTTAATTTCCAATCTTTTCTCTTAGTTTTTCGGCTCATTGAGCCAATCATATGAGTTTGCTTAATTTGAACTACTTTTGTGTTGTGTTCTTCAAGTTAAGTGCAAAGAATCCGAGTTTAGGACCTAAGTGGGAAGCGAAAGAGTAAGAAAAAATAGCTAAAAGGGGCTGCAAGACACCAAAGTCACGATTGTGACCTATCCAGAGGGTCCTGTGCAGTTGTGACTCCAAGTCTAGTCAAAACAGCACAAAGAAGCCACAGTTGCGAGACTCTACCATAGTTGCGACTCTGTTTTAGCATCAAGACCAAAGTTGCGTCATTTTTGGAATAAAGTTGTGACTGTGCCATACTTACACAACCGTGAATGTGGTTAGCTAAAGTTTGTTTTCCAAGTTTTTAAGCTCTATAAATAGCCATTGATGGCCTCACTTAGGGGGATTTTTGGAAAACTCAAAATTAGGGCTTGGAAACAATGTAAAGGCTGAGTCAATTTCGTTTTGTAGTGTAAGAGTAGAGTAGAGTTAGATCAGAGTAGGTATTAGATTAGATATTAGTCAATTTCATGGTTTTGAGTTGAGATATCTAGAGAGAGAAAAAGATGGAGTGCTTGAAGCCATGGAGGATGAAGATTCAAACATGGATTACATCTCCTAGCTTTATATTTCTCTCTACTCCTTGTGCTTATATTTCTATCAATTCAAATCTAGATATTTTGATTAATTGGTTCTTTGAATGGATGAATTGTGCATGATTTGTTCATTATATGTTTTGATTGATCCTGACTTGCTAGTCTGTAAATGTATATGCATGTGATAGCTTAGGGTTCATAGATTGTGGGTATGACATGCTTGGTTTTCATTTGTTTGTTGGCTTGCAAGTGTCCATGCTTAATGCTAGGGTCTAAAATTGATCACTTTATATGTTAGTTCACTTAGGGATTGTGTGCCTCCAAGAGGAAGGCAAAGCACCTTTGAAGTGACACTAGTGACTTGAGTGACTCGCTTGTATCTTAGTCTGCTTGTGAGCCTCATTTGCCCCTTAGCTCGATCTTCATGAGGGTTAGATACGATTGTGACTCAAGGTGACATGGGGTTGGGTTTCGAGTCTAGCCTAACATGTTGAACACCTTCGGAAGGGGGGTTGCATGCATTGTAGAGAGTAGGGCTAGTTAGCATCTTGTGACTCCTTGCATTTTTCATTTCATGCATCTCTTCTGCATATTGCTTGCATTTGCATTTTCTCATATTCATGCCATGTTTATTGCCTATCTTTTAGCCTAATGTTTTATTTACTTTTATGCCTAGTGTTAATTACTCTTCCTATCCTTTGATATCTTTATTACTTTTATTTCAGTTTCAATAAGTAGAATCATAGAACACATGTTATGAATCTTATTTAGTCAGTTAAGACTTCTTACTCGTAGTCCATGTGGATATGATGAAACGATACTCTTAATTGAGTCCACCGTATACTATTACTTCGACCCGAGTGCCAAAAACCCAGCGTCAAAGTTGGCGCCGATTTTGGGGATTACGGTGGCTAATTAAGGTTTGTTTTATGAGTTCTTTGATTTTTCATTTTTTTATTAAGTTTTAGTTTTTGTACTTTGTTCTTGATTTTTGAAGTTAAACATTTTTGGTGAGGTAAAAAGAAAAGATAGTGAAGGTCAATAATATTTTTTTCGAGTGACTTTGTGCAGGAAACCGCTGTGGAAATTAGTGGAAAAGTGCTAAAGTTGTGATTGTATTTTTCAACAGGACTTCGCTACAGTCGCGACTCTAGCACAATTTTTTGGGCAAGGAGAACTACGAAGTCGCGAGTGTTCCTTATGCAGAGAGGTTACCACAGTCGCGATTGTGGAAGTCAACAGGTGAAGTCACGACTGTGATCACACTCTGCATTAGTCATAGTCGCAATCCAAAGGATCGAAGTCGCTCTTTAATACTTTTGGACCAAGTCCAACACATTTCGAAGAAGCTAACTTCCCTCTCTTGCAAGACTTAATCAAAACCTTCATTGAAATCCAAGAGATTTTGTACCCTAAGCCTCCATTTTCCTCTGATGGTGAAGTTGAGATGACATGGAGTCAAATTCAAGCTTGTGAGATAATATATATCTATCCTTTACTTTCGAGTTTTGAATTAGTTTGGGGGAAAATTAGTACTTGCATGTATAATCTTGGATTTGGGATGTTGAATTTTGATTGTGTGGATAGTTTTGATTGTTTACTTCAATGTTGCTAGTGGTGGCTATCTAGGAATGTTTTATGTGTTGTTTTCACTGAGGCTTAGCACCTCCTTGGATAAATTGTTTAGAGTTTGGGATTGTGTGCATAGTACATTGTTGTGATGATGATGATGATGATGTGAGCTTCATGTTGATTAGTGAGCACTTAGGCGACATGCTTTAAGTTGTAAAAACAATAAATTTTAATTTTAATTGAATATGTTAGAAAACTGGCTTCAGGTAGGGATATGTGTCGATCTAGGTGGACCAAAATTTTGATATGCTTTGAATCAATAACTGGAGGGAGATTTGTCAACAAACACATCAAATAGTTCATGTAACATCAACATGAATAATCAAAAAAATACATAGACATAGAAATTTTTTTATCTAGTCCCATGGAAGCAATGCTACCGACAATTTTATTGCCACAAACCAACATCATTAATAGTCTTGATGATACACATTACTTGATCCCCTCCAAAAAAAAAAAATCCTCACATCAACTGTTGGATCAAACTTGAACAAGAAAATATCCAAAAATCAAAATTATTTGTACTGTTCGACAACACGACCATGTACATAACCAATACAAGAATGCTCGTGTATTGCAGCCATTTTGTCCCGAATTAGTTTGATGTTTGCCCCGTTTGTCTCAAATCAACACATGTTGAACCAATTTTTCCTATGTGTCGCTTTGATATTTTTATTGGACATAACCAACATGTGCACCTTTTTGGGGACGATAGTTGAAATTGTTTCCTAACTCATATGACTACACGGGCTACAACGATTGAACTTGGTTCCTAATCAATAATCTTCAACGGGCCACAAAGATTAAACTTGGTGCCCAACTTATGCACCTCGACGGGCCACAACAGTTAAACTTGGTGCCAACCCATGCGCCTCAACGAGTCACCAACGATTGAACTTGGTGCCCAACCTATGCGCCCTGACGGGATATGATGATTGAACTTGGTGCCCAACCCATGTATTTTTGCAGGTCACGACGAATTCACTTTGTTCCCTAATCATACTCCTCGAAATTCCACGAAGATTGAAATTAGTTCCTAATTCATGTGCCTCAACGGGGCACGATAACTGAAATTAGTGCCTAATACATGTACCTTGAAAAGTCACGACGATTGAGCTTATGTCATTTATATAGCATCGATTGATTGCTTGACTTCGATTGCATGGATGCCTCGACCTAGATAACCTTGTCATTGAATGGTGCACATGTTGAAGTAAGGATTCTTCATTTTTTGGATAAGTTTTAGCGTAGCGTAGTTTGATTTTTTTGTTTTGTTTTTAGTCTTGTGTCGCCGAGGTCGTGCTCCATTTTAGTTTGGGGGAATTATGACAGTGTGATTTTATATCACACTTATCACATATCCTTAGTCATCATTTATTCATTATTTGATTGATTTATAGATCATTTGTGCACACATTTTCCTCATATTCTCATGTTTCATATTGGACATATCTTGTGCTAATATTGCTTAATTTTCCATCTTTTCTCTTGATTTTATGGCTCATTGAGCCAATCATATGAGTTCGGATAATTTTCCCTACTTTTGTGTTGTGTTCTTCAGGTTACGTACAAAGAATCCGAGCTTGGGAGCTAAGCAGGAAGCGGAAGAAAAAAAAAGGAGCTAAAAAGGGCTGCAAGACACCAAAGTCACGACTGTGACCTATCTAGAGGGTCCTGTGTAGTTGCGACTCCAAGCCTAGTCAAAACTGCACAAAGAAGCCACAGTCGCGACTCTATTTTAGTATCAGGACCAAACCTGCGTCAGTTTTGGAATAAAGTCACAATTGTGATTCGGTGAAATGTGTTTTCCAAGTCTTTGAGCTCTATAAATAGCCATTGATGGCCTCACTTTGGGGGATCTTTGGAAAACTCAAAATTAGGGCATAGAAACAAAAAAGAGGCCAAGCCAATTTCATTTTTGTGGTGTATGAGTAGAGTAGATGTAGATTAGAGTAGGTATTAGTTTAGGTTTTAGTAAATTTCATGGTTTTGAGTTGAGATCTCTAGAGGAAGAAGAAGATGGAGTGCTTGAAGTCATGAGGGATGAAGATTCAAGCATGGATTGCATCTCCTAGCTTTGTATTCCTCTCTAATCTTTGTACTTAAATTTATATCAATTCGAATCTAGTGATTTTGATTAATTTTTTGTTGAATGGATGAATTGTGCATGATTTGTTCATTCTATGCTTTGATTGATCCTAAATTGCAAGTCTATAGATGTATATACATATGATAGCTTAGGGTTCATTAATTGTGGGTATGACATGCTTGGTATTCATTTGTTTGTTTGCTTGCTAGGAACCATGCTTAAGTCTAGGGTCTAGACTTGATCACTTTACATGTTAGATCGCTTAGGGTTTGTGCACATCCGAGAGGAGGGCAAAGCAACTTCGAAGGGACACTAGTGACTTGAGTGACTTGTTTGTATCTTAGTATGCATGTGAGCCTCAATTGGCCCTTAGCTCGGTCTTCATGAGGGTTAGATACAATTGTGACTCAAGGTGACAGTGGGGTTGGGTTTCGAATCTAGCCTAGCATGTTTAATGCATTGTAAATAGTAGGGCTTGTTAGCATCTTTTGATTCCTTTCATTTTCCATTCCATGCATCTCCTTTGCATATTGCTTGCATTTGCATTTCCTCATATTCATGCCATGTTTATTTCCTATCTCTTAGCCTAATGTTATATTTACTTTAATGCTTATTGTTAATTACTCTTCCTATCCTTTTATTTTTTTTTATTGCTTTTATTTCAATTTCATTAAGTAGAATCCTAAAACTCGTGTTATGAATCTTGGTTTAGTCACTTAGGACTTCTCAGTCGTAGTCGTTGTGGATACAATAAAATGAGACTCTTAATTGAGTCCATCCTATACTATTACTTCGACCCAAGTGTCAAAAACACGGCGTCAATAACTGAAGTGAGTATTCATCAACGGTTAAATCCATATTCAACCATACTTCCTGAACTTCATGTAACATCAACATGAATAACAAAAAATACATCGATATAGGAAATATTTTATCTAATAATCCCATGGAAGCAGTGCTACCAACAATTTTGGTGCCATGAGGCAACATCATTAATAGTCTTGATGATACACAATACTCCCCTTCTAAACAAACTTCATTACATCAACCGTTGGATCAAATTTGAACAAGAAAATCATCCAAAAATCAAAATTGTTTGTACTGTTTAACAACACGGCCATGCATGTGCACAACCAATACTAGAATGCTCGTGCATTGAAGCCATTTTGTCCCAGATTTGTCTCAAATCAACACATGTTTAACAAAATTTTCTTATGTGTCTATTCAATTTTTACTTTTTGGACATGATCGACCCGTGCACTTTTTACGTTACGACGATTGAAATCGTTTCCCAACCCATACGACTCCACGAGCTACAACGATTGAACTTGGTGCCTAATCCATAAGCTTCAACGAGGCACAACAATTTAACTTTGTGCCCAACCCATGCACCTTGATGGGCCACCATAATTGAACTTGGTGTCAACCCATGTGCATCAACAGACCACCAGTGATTGAATTTGGTCCCCAACCCATGTGCCTTGACGGGATATGATGATTGAATTCGGTGCCCACACTATGCGTCTCTACGGGTCACAACGAATGTTCTTCAATTCGATTGTTGACCTTAATTCTCTTGTTCTTCAATTATTGAAAACTTTGTTGCAACACATTGTCTACAACATCCTCGTAATGGAAAGTAATGAATCCGAATCTTCTAGTTTTTTCTTCTCTATAGTGCATAACAACATCCTCAATGGAACTGAAACTTTTGAAATATTTTTTGAATTCTATTGTAATTAGATTTTCGGGCAAACCTTTTACGAATATTTTTTTTAACTCTAGATTGAATGTTCATTACTCCAAGGTCTTGTTGGAGGTTGCTCATGAAAAGTTCTTAGGTTTGGTCGACCTATTTTCCTCTTGGCGTAGCCAATTTGACATCAACCTAGTGATTCATTGTTTGAATATAACATGAACAATAATTAGCGAACTAAAAAAACACCCATGTAATAAAATCTTGATTGATTTTCAAGGGGAGAAAAAAACATATTAAATCGGGAGAGGTAACACACTCTAACACTAAAGAATGTGTATAGGGTTTAAAGATAGGGTATCTATGTTGCATAGACTCACGATATAACACAAATATTGAAAAATGTGTATACATATAATGATATCTATGTTGCATATACTAATTTCGAGATACAAAAAGAATGTTTATACATTTTAATGATAGGGTACAGATTTTGCATATATGCGGGTGTGAACGTGACGATTTATAAAATCATAGACGTTATTCGCTAATAATATATTCAATATATATTAGCTATATTTTTGCATGAAAGTTACAACAAGTTACGTTCGTAAATGTGTTTTAAGAGTGTTGAATATTGGGGGACACGCAAAATCAAGTGTTTAACACGTATTTGAATGATGTCTTAGTATCTAAGAGCCCGATATGTGTCGAACATGAGTATGTTGAGAAGATGTGAGTGTCTATGCATCATAGAACATTATTCATAAAAGAACTAAAACCCATGTATAATAAAAAGTAAAAGGAAGGAATGTTGTATGGTTTCTGAAAATAACTTCCTTTCTTCCGAGAATGACATAGTGTTCTTGATTAAGAGCTTGCTTAGCCATTGATGCTTCAGTGAAGGTCACAAAACCGAAACCTTTGGAGTGGAAGTGTCTCTGTAATAGATGGTCAAACACTCTTCCAATTTACCTAACTTGGTGAAATGATCTTATAATAAAGTCTCATTGGTCTTTCTTAACAAACCACCAACAAATAGTCTTCTACTCATTGTTTCTATATGTTCAATACTCTCATATAAACTATTAAAGATTGCTATAGAAAATAATAATAGGACTTTCAGACTAAATTCATTCAGTCACAACCACAAGGTTTTGAATGAGGAGTTTTTTGTGTTTTAATAAAACAAATTGCATGCTCTAATTTGAAAATGAATGAAATCCGCATTCATATCATTTTTCAATTTTAAATTGTGTAAGAAAAAGAAAGGGTTAAATCAATTATTTAAATATGGTAATTTACTAATTTACAGTTTGAATTTAAATAAATTGTTTCTTTAAGATTCAAAATTTAGATTCAAAATTGTAAGTTGTAACAACAACAAATTTTAATTTTAACTGAATGTGTTAGGAAACTAGCTTCAGATAGGGATGTGTATCGGTCCAGGAGGACCAAAATGTTGATATACTTTGAATCAATAACCGGAGGGAGATTCATCAACGGTTACATCCATATTCAACAAACACATCAAATAGTTCATGTAACATCAACATGAATAACCAAAAAATACATAGACATATAAATTTGTTTTATCTAATCCCATGGAAGCAATGCTACTAACAATTTTGGTGCCGCAAACCAACATCATTAATAGTCTTGATGATACACATTACTAGACCCCCTCCAAAAAAACTTCATCACATCAACCGTTGGATAAAACTTGACAAGAAAATCATCCGAAAATCAAAATTATTTGTATTGTTCGATAACACGGTCATGTGCACAACCAATACAAGAATGCTCGTGCATTGCAACCATTTTGTCCTGAATTAGTTTGATGTTTGCCAGATTTGTCTCAAATCAACACATGTTGAACCAATTTTTCCTATCTGTCGCTTTGATTTTTTTTGGACATGACCAACATGTGCACCTTTTTGGTGACGATGGTCAAAATTGTTGCCCAACTCATATGACTACACGGGCTACAACAATTGAACTTGGTTCCTAATCTATAAGCTTCAACGGGCCACAACGATTAAACTTGGTGCCCAACCTATGCGCCTCAATGGGCCACCATGATTAAACTTGGGGTTATATGAACTTTTGGTACCTAAACTTATGTGCGAAACCAAATCTAGTACCCAATCTTTTATTTTACCAGAGTTGGTACCCACATTTTTATTTTCTACCAAA
>JAYMTK010004925.1:0-10683 GCA_036897405.1 Pelargonium myrrhifolium | reverse complement strand
TTAAAAAAACCTTTTTTTTAATAAAAAAAAAAAAAAAAAAAAAAAAAAAAAAAAAACTGAGTTGTTTCAAGCTTTCAGCTGCAAACTTATCAGAAGCTTATGTCCTTTCAAGATTCTATTTTGGGCCTCAAACACAAAAAAGCTAAGGTACTGCAAATGAAAAATGAGTTGCATCTTGCAAGTTCTGAAACTGAGCCCATGACAAAATTTGAGTCCACATGTTGCTAGCCCAAGACTGAGTCCAACTAAAGCTAAAACTACTCCAAAGTTATTGAAGTTTATAGTAATAAAAATAGGAAGCCATACCTGGTTGCAAGCTAGTAGCGGATGAGATTGTTAACCCATCAATATGTTTGACATTTAGTCCCAAAACCATTATGATTAAAGTTAGGGGCATAGCAACTAGGGCTCTTGTGGAGTCCATCTCTACCCTGTCAAATAAGTAATTAGTAACAAAGCTTTAGACTTTGCTATGCAAAGTTGACCAAGACCCATATCATCAACTCTATTTTTCCCCAACTAACCCACCATTAGAAGTGAAGGTGGTGGTGCATGTGAACCACACTAGAGATGAACCAAACCCTTCAAACAAGTTATAAATTGACTAATTAAATGTGAGTGAGAAAAAAAAACGTCACAAACCAAAAAGTAACACCGTTCAAACTAAAATTATCATAAACCAGAAACTATTCAGAGTTCTCAACTGACTCAATTCGAGGGGACTTCAGCTAAGCACTAATTCGAGGGGACTTCAGCTAAGCACTAACTATAGTCGATGCATCAGAAGGAAGTTGAAAAAAAAAAACACAAACTATTTTCTTCCAAGATAAACACTATTTAATCACCCTGAGCAATGCACGAGCGCACACTTACGGTGGTCAAACCCCTTCTCATAGGCACTATTGGTCATCAACGTCAACCACTTCTATTCCCGAGAAGGAAAAAAATACAAGAAAACTAAAAAATGATAGAGAATTTTGATCTCACCTAGTTGCCAACTTATAAAAACATGAAAGAAACTTACAAGCAAATAGTTAATGAAAACTGTAACCTACATAGGCATGAGAAAGAACTGATTAGGTGCTTGTTTGCATCTTAAATATATTAGTTCTAATCCTAAGTCACATATAAAGAACAAAACAATAGCTTCATAAAGAATCTATGCAAGTAATGAAAAAGAAAACAGAGGACAGAACCAACCAAGATGAAAATGAGCAATAGCTTATCCAAGAACTCACCAGAACTTTATATTGCTGAAATCAATATGAAATGTTTCTGCAAAAGAGCCTCAAGTCTCTGCCAATATCAGCATATCTATGATCACCTCCAGCTTCAGATTCTCAAATAAGAGTATTGAACAAGCAAAACCCACCTCAGAAAATAACCTTTCTACTCAGTTGTTGCATGAGCCACTAATATAGAAACATTGACTCATCATTTCAAATAGATTCTCTGTTGCAGTCTTTGGAGCTCAAGAAATGGAGCTAGCAGCCAAAAGCCAGGTCAACTGAAACATCTTCAGGCTTTCAAATTCTTGAAAGCCATCTCTGACAAGACTATATAAAAAAATGGAGAAAAACCCACAATTTTTGGAGTTCTAAAAATCAAAACTTTTTGCAAGGAAACCGTGTAAAACACTAGTTTATGAACCCATGAAAATGGGCATTTATAGAGTCATCCAAACTGAACCCACTTTCTGAAATCACAACAACTCCAAAAAGGACTTCACTGATCACATCATCATTCCATTTATGTTTCTTAAATGTGTGTGTATTGAAACCCATTATACATTTCGTTCTCAATCTTCACTTTTCTCAAAGTCAAAGAAACAACAAATTCTTGTTTCTGGTCGTTTAACTTGACCAGAGTTTCTATTTTTTTTTATTTTTTAAAGGGTATGGTTTTCAATAAAGTTGATTTTTTTTTTACGTATTGCCAAGAGGCTGCAGAAGAGGAGGTGCAATTTTCTTCTATCTTTTTGTCAAATAAAAGTGGCAGTCAAAAAATAGCTGTTAAGGTTCTCTGTATTTGTAACTATAAGTTTATTTGTTGCTTTCTAAAAAAATAAGTAATTTTTTTTAATATTTCATGATGAAGATTATAATGAAAATAAATACTCCATAATAATATTGAAGTCAATAACAGAATAAGAATAAGGAATGGAAAAGTTTATGTAGTCTTTTCGTTAGCAATAATCAGTATTTTTTATGATTGCTTTGTTTTCTTGTTTTACTTTTATATTTTAATACAATTTAAGATTTTAAGATTAGTTGATGGCATACTTTTTTGAGAAATCACTTAAACTTGCAAAAATAGTAATAAGAAAACTTTAAGATGGATACTAAGGAAATGCGCAATTTGCAAGTTACAAAAAAACTCTTTGCGTCACGCAAACATTATATATATATATTAAAAAATTTGAGACCCAAATAAAGAACATTTGAATTGAATTTGAACAAACGTTTTGCAACTTCAAATTTATTAGGACGGGACTATAATTTTTTCTTCTATATATATGTGTGTGTGCACATGCATGCGCACACATGGGTAGTTTTAGGTTCAATAGATACAATAATTTTATCAACTGACTATTTTTTTTTTATTTTTTTGAGACCTGACTAATATTTATAAATAAAAAAAAATTGCTTTAAAGGGAATGTTACTAAGATTTGAGTATAAATAAATTAAGAGAGAAACTATTCCAGTCAATTTATAGAATGTGATGAACCTCTTTAGCTATGACTCGTAACTAAACCTAAACCATTAGAAGCAAGTCTTGGACCCACCATTTCCAATCTTCTTCCCAAAATAATTAAAAACAGCAATTTATTGTTTTTTTTTGTTTTTTTGTGTAAATGGTCCTAAATTATTTATTATCTATAATGACTATGGTTTGGGTCAAACACAATCTGCATAATGCCTTAAAGTCTGGAACTTTGTAGACAATAGATACATTATTCATTGGATCATCCGATAAATGACGAACAATGCCACGTAAACGAGAAAATGAAATTCCATACAAATCGTTATGCTATATCTAAAAAACATTGATGTTGTGGAACGACAATTGAGATGGAGCACAAGTTGAGATTCAACCCGTCAAAGGCTTAAACAATAAAGAAAAAAGTTAACAAACTTAAGCACAAGGTTAGTGAATTTACACGAATTTGTATCTTTACAAGCACATTTCAATTTCATCAATCCGGCTATGAAATTCAGAAAAATAAAGCAGTTAGAAAACAAAATAACAATAATGAAGCTGCCACTTATTTATTAATTATCCAATACCTAATGTCTATTGGCTACAAGCTACAATCTGCATACTGAAATTAATTTCAAAATCAAGCATTATAGAGAAAAAGACTGGTTAACTAACTTGATTTGATTTACAGTTAATCCCATGTTCAAAGGACGATACTGGATTTGGAAACCACATCAACTGAGCTGAGCCTGACTGATCACCGCTAAATTTGAAAGGGCAGATTGGGAAAGTATGGAGCTTGCTAGATCGTCGTTCACCTTCACCGGAAGTGGCGGCATCTGCTTCATTATGTCTGCCATATCATTCAACCTGCACACACACAATCATGGACCGATATCAACCACTACCAAACTAACAATCCTGTTTTGGTAAAAAATATCAACCGACTTCTACAATTCGTATATCACATCAGACGCATGAGAACAGAACACCACATGTTCAGGATTAAGGAGACGTGACAAACAATATACATAATTACATATATTTTCATATCACAAGAGCGTGATACAAAAACCCAGCACAGAGCTTCATCTATTCACTTCTCCAGGGAAGAACTGCTGACACTTCGGTATAAAACTAAAAATATTTTTAGCATCAACCTATGGGTCGTAAAAGTGGCCCATGCATACTAATGGAACTACTGAAAACCCGACACCATGCTAGATGATGATGGCCACACATACAAGTTCTTTAAAATCTTATGACAATATATGGGATCAGCCTCAAAACAACTCCATGAAGAAAAAAAGTATCAAAGTTTGACTAAGGTATCACAAAAGATCAGTCCTTGTAGGGATCTATTGAATATGATATTCTCAACTTATTAACTTAAACATTACATCTTCACAACCAAAAAATTCTCACAACTTCAATAGCTGATTTTTTTTTTTTTTTTGATCAGCAATACAATAGCTGAATTAGTAGTGGTCAGTGCCAATTAATGATATTGTTGGTTCTTCATGTAATGATCATCAAGCAAAAAATATTTGTGATGTAAAATCTAAAAGTAAAACATTGTAATGAAAAATTCATTCAAGGATAACATATACCCCAAAGATTCAATGATAAGCTGATTTGGCACAAGCAGATACACAAAGTGGGGGGACAACAATCATTCAATTTACCATAATGGACATTCATATAAGCACTTGCTGAGAAGGCATATGCAACACTGGACAAATGCCCACAGAACTGGTAGATCTATAATACACAGCTAACTGACTACTAGGAACAAGAAACAAATGATAATAAGCTAGTTGACAGCAAAAAATTACTATCTACTGCATTAACATATAATGTTACGATTCAATATATACTCCGTTCAATTTCATGTCCACAAACAAATTATGCATGAAGCAACTTTATCATATAATTTTATATAAAAAAAACATTGCAACATACCCGTTCATAATTTTGACGAAGTTACTGCGAGCTTGGATAAAGAGACTGAAATTATTCTGTATCTGAAAAGGGAAGGCTCGTTCTGTTAGAAAATTACCAAGGAGAGCAAGATAGTTGAATCAGATAAAGATGCAGCAGCATCCTCAAAATAAGCAATTCGACATTTATTACCTCTGCTAAAATGCATGTCTTGAGAATATGGTGTCTGGTTTCTAGTAAGATTAACATGATAAATAAAAATACTTAATGCAAGTACTTCACCTGGAAAGCATGAAGGTTTGCAGAAATTTGGTCAAGAGCCTGAGCATTTTGCTTAAGAAGCTCTCCCATAGTACCACCAATTGCTGTGAAGATCACAATGTATTTCTTCAGTATAACCAATGGATAGAAAAGAACATTAAAATTGCATACTTTCCACAAAGACTCTACAAGTATAAAACTAATGCCTCATCTACCACATCAGATACATCATCTCAAGCTAAAAGTACCATAAAAGTGGAACATCACAGTACCAATGACAAATAAACAGGTGTCAGTGCCAAAGCAAAAAAATTCAATATCTCAAACAAATATCACCAACTTAAAGAGCAGGATACCTTTTAAAAGACCTCTCCAATTAGTATCACCTATATGAAATTCGTAGTAATAGTTGAACTGCTATCGATCTTCTTAGTTGAACAGCTATAGATCACATCCACATATTAGCCATTATGCTGTATTATTATTCCTCTAATAAACTCCAAAACTAAAATCTCACTCTAATTTACAGAACATCTCATTCACTCACATTTTGTATTGGATTCACAAACTTAAAAAAACGCAAGTGTTTAGGCAAAACATGCAGTTTACAAGATCTTCATATAATGGGCCATGCAATAGAACTGCTGTATTCTTAGACATTTAATCTAAAGGTTCCATGTAATCCTGATATTCCACATCATGTAAAGTGAACTTCCTATTACAGCTCAAGATAGTTTAAGGCCCCTAGCACATGCATGTACTTGGTCAAATTGTAAGTACTCATAATTTTCTGACTGTTACAACAGAGGAAGTAGAGTTAATGTTACCATAGATAGTTAGACAACTAAAGTAATATGCAACAATCATATCCCCATCATCATACAATACACTCTATTGCTCCAGTACTCGTAAACATGTGCAAATGCTAAATTCATGTGACATATAAGCATTGAGCTACATACCTAACAACAAATTAAAACCCATACTAGAAGTAACAGCCACCCAATTATGACGAAGATAACGATGAACAGTTTATCTATTGATATTGGTAAATTTGAGACTTAAATGATATAGTATTGTGGAAAGGTAAAGTGGGCAAATAATGCACAAATACAATTGAATTTAACTATGTCAATCTTGTATATATACATAACACCAGAAGAGCAAGCATCATACAGAGAGATGAAGAGCTTTATCAAAGAAAAAACAAAGACCTTGGTATGGGATGCCATCATCATTGTCCGCGTTAGGCATCACATGTAGTGCATATGAAGGAATATTTGGTCGAGCTGCAAAGTGTGATGACTTTGCAGAATGATCAGTAACTCTTTCCTGCAAAAGAAATACAGAAACTATCCCCTAAGCATCTTTTAGAAAGTTAGTGCCATATTCCCTTGATCCAGCCAGATCCTAAACTAGAATGCTACCCTATTAAAGTACTTCAGATGCAAACAATGTTTTCCCTCTGCTTTACAATTATGTCACGACATTAATTCTTAGTAGAGAATAAAAGAATTTGTGAAATCAAACCCAATTCAATCTATAATCTAAATGTCAAATTGTCCATTGACAATATTCTTCACCGCAACTTCATGGTTAATCTTTCAGCAGAAGACACAACCAAAGGAATTTAAACTCCAAATGTAAGCATTTATGCATTCAGAGAAGGGAACTAGAGATACCTAAATCAAAAGAATTTGCTTTCAAGCAATAGAACCATGAAGAAACCAATAACTTCAAACGAATCCTGATCCTAAGGGTAAAAATCAATAAACATGAATAATATTGAGCCTGCAACAACTAAGCTAGCAAGTAAATTGTCAAGACTTTACTGCTTTGACAAATTCACTGTGCCATTTTATTAACTGAAACAATTGGAAAACTTAAAAATTAAAGAAAAGTGTTACATGAAATGTAAACTTAAAAGACTTCCAAATTAATAGATGGGAAAAACTATTAAGAAATCCCCGTGTAGAAAAGAAACATTTAAAGTATTCCAGAATTCATTTAGTAAATGATGACTGGATTATAATATGTTTCCTTCATAAGATTGAAACAATACGGATTGTTTTACATCTACAGAACTGCTTGATTTGACAATGTTTTAACAAAAACCACAAATGATTGGTTTCATGCACATACATTCATCATTGCTTTGACTTCAATCAAGCTCAAATGAGAGTCAAATAATAGTTTTAATAATTTAATCATGAAAAATTATTGGAGACCCATCCAAAGAAAATAGATCATACATGAACAGCACAGATGTATTAGCCGTACATTACCCCAGCACCAAACTTCTTTGACACACTCTATGTATGTATACAAGTAGATATGTAGTAAAAATTACAAGTTGAATAATACGGACATAAAATGTTTGTAATATAAACAAAACAATTAAAACCAGCTATTGGAAAGGTGATATATGATGAAGATTGGGAACAAAAATAGATTTCATCTTATCAAGAAATGCAATGATCAAGTGTCGCAGTCAAATCCCTTTCCAGCATCCCTAATATGGCATAGGTATGGTAGTACACTCGAATGACCACCTCTGGCCAAATGGTTCACAGAAGCTTTACCTTCCATAATGAGATTTCTAGTAATTAATGTTTTAGGGACTAATGAGATAAACAAAACACACGCTGAAGCATCACACAAGCAGATACCACACATATCATTTACATGATTGCTAGAAACTATATCTCTTATTAAAGCATGATACAAATAAACATGAAATGCACCTTCTTATCCTTGCTTTTCCTTGTTAGACTGTGTTCTTCCTTCCTTCTCTTGCTATTCTCCTTTTTCTGCACAAATAATTAAATCAGCTATAATGCTTCAGAAGCAGCTTCCGAAATGTATATTAGAAAAATCAACACTTCTTGACACACATACAAGATAACAAGATTTTTCACAAATTTATTTTGTCAATCCAGGAGGACCATCAAAAGCTCAATTATCAAGCTTTTCCATCTGATTTTTTTTTTTTATAAAAAATTAAAAAAGTGTCTATCACCATTCTAGAAAAAAGGAATTGATCAATTTGAATCTACATTTTTTTCATGATACCCAACACAAGCGTATCTGTAAGGACAGTCATTTTATCCTTGGGATGATAACTGAAGTTCCTCAATAAGATCAGATGCATAAATTGCACAAACTAGGCAAACAAATGTCATGTGAAATACATTCAGAAAAGGAGCAACAAACTGAGGCAACCACTATGAGCATGATAATGTATTGTAGATAAACATATATCAGTATATGACACCTCTAAAGAAATATATATGATAAAACACAAAAAACCATAATTTTTCATGTAATATTACTATAACTTACTACAATTTTCCACAGATGTATTAAACTAGATGAATCCTCACAGCAGAATAGGAAAGTCCCTGCAAGTTTAAGCAACCATCCGGTCCAGATTCAGTACTGACCTGCTTGTATCATTTTGGAACCGTGCTCAAAACCACTCTAAGAACAAAGTCCAAATGTTTGATTGGCTATTTAATATTGTATAATTGCAAATTTATATGGGAAAATAACCAATTTGATGAGAATGACATCAAAAAGGAAAATAGGGTCATTCCTTGGGCTCTACCATAATGGGTACGTAAATGAGTGAAGTAACCCAATACAGGTCTTAGGATCAAATTTTTGCAACAAAACCCAAGCATGAAAAAATAGGAATAGTAAAGCTTACTGTCATCCATCTGCAACGCAACGCAACGTCCCGGACTGTTTTATTTGGTAGCAGCATAGCTATCTTTGCATATCGAATTATGTTTGGTTCTGACACATATCTGCACAAAATACCAACAACAGGTTGTTTTGATAAATTAATTATATGTAAACCTTATCAGACAGAAATCTAAGAGACTATGCGAAAGTAACAGAAAGAAAGAATGTGAATTAGGGTATATAGCATCTACATAGTAGCAAATTATTTATGCTTTTCCTCTTTCCAGCTTGCGAATATGATTTAGATCCAAAAAGGGCATCTCAGATTGGAGAAGTTGGTAGCAGGTAACCTGAGCATGCTGATTAGGTTTATGCTTTATGAACACCTATTCAACACTAGGTGATATCTTGTTCTTTGAAACCGTAACTAAAAAAAAATATTATACTAACGGAACAAAACTTTGGTGAATCATGAGATTACAAATTTACAATAGTAGTTATTCAGATATCTGAAAAAGATTTCAGAAGAGTTGGTCAGCTGCTCCTTGGCTTCTGTTAGGAGCCTATGTTAAAAGATCTGGAAGGTGCTTTCTAAAGTGAAAGCTGCAGGGTCGAGGCCGTCTCCTCTGCATTTTACTTGAAGCTATCATTGGTGCCACTATGTTGGGCTCTACTGCTCCGTCATCAATAATCACAAAATTATCCAACTTGGATTATCATCTAAGAAAAGCCATTTTAAATGCAACTTCTGAGAGCTCTTTGGTTGGTTGATGCATTTGGCTTTTTGTCTGTAGTCCCACCTTATTTTCCTAAACCAACTCTCAGTGAATTTCACCATTTTAGGGTTTCACCTAACACTACCAAGCTAGGCAGTTACAAGGCTTTAGGGAGAGACAGGGACAAGAGTAAAAAAGGAATAGCAAATTCACATAAATACGAGCTCATAAGTTCAATTAAGATTGTTAAACAGATATACAACCGATATCAAGTGCCCAACAATTCATCAAGTTCATAACCCAAAGACCCAAATCACAAGATCCCCACTGACCAAATGAATTCAAAGAAATGTTCTCAATCCTGATTCATTTTTCAATAAGCAATACAACAACTAAAAAAAACTCACATTACCTCAAAATCATGATTAACAGATTACTATAAAACGCCAACCCCTAAAACAGCAACAAAAATCAAAATTGCTACTTACTTAGTGAGCCCATCTTCCAGAACAGACTGCTCGTCGGAGGTCCACTCTATGGCGCCACCCGGATTGTGCATCATCCCAACCGAACTTTCGGGTTTCGCCACCACCGAATTCCCGTTATTTGCATTCCCGTTTATCGAAGATGGTCCGAGACTGGGCTCTTGATGGTTCCCAGATGGGTTAGCCATCAATCAGCTCCCGAATAATTTAAAATCTACAAATCGTAAGCTAAACCCAGTGACAGAAGCTCGGAATTGGATGTTTGGAGCCGACAGTTCGGTGTTCCCGCCACAGAAAATCGAAGAACCCAGATTGGGAAATATGAAAAAGGAAAAGACTTTGATGGGAAGAGAAATTGGGAAGAGCTATGAAACTTGAAAGCTATGTTTGCATACAATTTTGATATGAGACTTGACTCGACTCTCAACTCAAGGGAGCTCCTAGAGGATGGAAACGGTGAAATAGAGGATGTACGGAATAAAGAGGGCTTTTTTATTATTATTATTGAACAAAACAAAAGTGGTAAATATTAAAGGTTAAACATTTTTCTTTTTCTTTGGATATTCTTTTATCTTTTTAAACCACTTATTTTACTTTTTTTTAATGGAGTTTTTGTCTTCTTTTTTTTTTTTGAATCAAGAGTTTTTGTCTTCTAAGGACTGTGATTTACATATTAATTTATGTCAATTTGTTGGAATTTTGTATAATGTGATTGAAATTTATGGAATTAAGATGGAAATAAATATTAAAAATCATTTTTAATTAATATTCATTCATTTGCTATTAATTGGGATATTCATTTTTATAAGTGCCATTTGTGTTTGCATATCCATAAAATAAATTGAGGGGTAATTACAATAAGCACCCCTGAAGTTAGGGGTAAAAACAGTTA
>JAYMTK010004924.1:0-10683 GCA_036897405.1 Pelargonium myrrhifolium | reverse complement strand
CCCTAGCTCTTCTTTACATTCTCCATTCGAATCTGGTTCCAAACAATTTCTCCAAACCAGTTTGTTGATCGCAGACATTGGATTATTCGTTTTTTATTTTCTTTCTGTTTCTGGAAGGAATATTTAATTTGAAAGATTACGGTTCGGTTGAAGGAAGGTTACCGATATGAGGTTGAATACGGAGATTTCGTTCGAAAATGAGGTGGATGAGGACAAGGAAGAGCAGAAAATGTCCCAACAGCAACAGCAGCACAAGTATGAGGTAGGGGTAGGGTTTCCTCTATCGGCCAGAGCTGTCGTTGTTGGTTACGCTCTTACCTCCAAGAAAACCAAGAGCTTTTTGCAGCCCAAGCTCGAAGGTTTAGCTAGGTAATTTTAACCACATAAACGAAAGAAGAAGAAAAAATCTGAATTCGATTCCATTCCATGCTCATTTTGTCATTCTCCCAAGAATAACGTGCAAAAGATAAGAAAAAGAATGTAATTGTGGAACTGATAGACACGAATCTGTTCTATAGGATTAATTACGTGATATAGTTTCTTTTTCTTCCCCATCGGATATAATCGTTGAGCTTGGGATGTGGTTTTGGTAGCTGGTTGCCAAATTTAATATGTTAAATGATTTTTTTTAATTGATTTTTAGAATCTTTGCTTATATTGTTCCAAGTTGGAATATACGGCCATAGGTGTCCTTTTCATTTGGTGGTCAGAGAAAATGAAGTATAACATAAGAAATTTGCGGAATCTAACCATAGACGTTCTAGCCCTTAATAAGTCAAAAGATTTGCAATTGTTTATGCTCTCTGTATCTGGTTGAAAGTGAATTCAATTACTTGTGTGTCCAGACTTGTTTGGGCTGTGTTTGTGAGATTTTTTTTTTAATCAGTATTTTGCTATCTTGGACACTACTTGTTGTAACATGATGGAGTTTTGTACTCACCTTATTATGCTACAACTTTCTTGGTTTATATGCGTCTCATCTTCTCTCTCAATACTAAAACAACGATGGAAGTACCTATATATTGCTGCGTGTTTAGGTGTCAATTTCTGTTTACCATAGCTGTAATTCCCTTTTAGTGTTATCTTACATGTGACCCAATAGTTCTGTACTAAGTGTTTATGAAACATATTGATGGATGCAAATGTTTCTATTAATTGTCTACATGTACATCCTAATATTTTTATCCCTACTACATTGCCGCAGTAGTTTCATAATTTGTGTTCATGTGCATGTAGATTGATACAAAAGTGTTTTAATAATTGTGTACTTGTACATCCTCCCACTTTTGTATCTCTCTATCTGTGATATTTGTGTTGCAAATAGTGATTGCATAATGGTTCTTAGCTCACATCCATTGATTGAGTTTGTATAATTTGTTAAGAGGGAAGGCACATGGTCATCTTCAATTTTTTATATTTTTTCTCACTTGTTTCACTTGTAAGTAAGTTATTCATTGTATAAAGTGTTGCGTTTTGTGGTGCAGGAATAAAGGCATTGTATTCGTGGCAATTGATCAAAATAGGCCCCTTTCAGAACAAGGTCCTTTTGACATTGTATTGCATAAGGTTAGTGTTTTTACGAAAGATGAACTTATTATGTGGTGGTTCTCATAGATTTTTTTTACTGTAGTTATATTCAACTTCCATTAAAAAAATGAAAATGAAAATGATCAAGAGATTCATGCATTCACAATTTAGTTCTGCTTTTGTACTGGAAATATTCGGATTGATGTAGCTTTGTTGCTTTCCTTCAAATATTTGTTATCATTTCCTTTTTATTTCCATTGCAGTTGTTAGGGAAGGAATGGCGCCAGATTCTTGAGGTTTGTCCATTTTCAATTATTCTGACTCAAAACTGATAAATATGCTGCTGGATGGATTTGGATTAGTAGATCATGTTCTTGCTTGATATATTTTCTTGCCTTGCATTATGCCTTCAATAGCTATTTATAATTGGTGGGAATCAAATAATCAATTACTGATTGATGGGTAACCAGATTTCGTAATGCTTAGAACTCATTGCTTGTAACATAATTTGCAGAGTGCTCGCTCTTTCTTCCGTCATGTATCATGACTTGATAGTTGAGGGCGAGGTCTTAAGATTCCAGCGAGTGAGGATGTTTCTACTTCCATGGCCATCTAGCTGATTTTTTCAGGTGTTCTTAAGCATTATTTGTGTAATATTGCTTGATTCTTTTGAATGGGTTAATTTTCCAGGGTACGTAGTTGAACCCTTTTATTAGATGAATGGGAGATGGATCAAGTTCTAGGACCTGGCTAGTGAATTTCTGGAATGCTTCTCCTTGAATTAATAGGGACTACTATTAGTCTAGCATCTCATTCTCAACTTATGTATATTCAAGGGCATAGGAAAATCAATGCACTTGTTGACCTTTAGTTTAGTTATAGTTTCATATGCTTTCTTCTTTATTACCTCTTTAAAGATTAAATAGCATATCACAGTTTTATCATTCCGAATCTTTCTTAGAATACCAACCAGTACGGGGTGGGCGACTTTAGGTGTGTGCTAGTACCTCGAGTGATGAGAACTTGAGTAATATTTACACTCATATACTATGATGATACCATGCAGCAAATATTCATTCTACTGCATTATTATATGATCCTTTGGCTAGACAGTATGTTAAGAAGTAGCCCTCCCTTTACCCATGGAGCCCCCAACCCTGTTGTTCACTGTATGTAATCCTTGGATTTTGGTGTGATGCTAAGAGATTTTTTTTAAAACTATTTGGTGGTAGTTGTATTGGTTTCTCACAAGGAGCATGAGGAATTCAATCAACCATTGGTTTAATCTTTAACCTCATTGTTCTGTAATGAGTAGTATTTTTTTTGATATTCAAAATACAGTTGTGAAGAATTTCTTTTATATTTTTGTGAAAGTGAAGCAAAAATAATTTTCATTGGACACATTATACAGGCCTCAGTAATGTAATACTAATGGCCTAATCTACTGGGAATTTCAAGAATATTACTTTAATTTCTCACCACTGCTTTGATAACTAATCTGTCGTAAATATTTTAGTTTAGTTAGATGAGTTCATATCCAGTCTCAGGTAGCCTATGTATTGAAAGAAATGCTTAATTTTAACTTAACAGATGTTCGAGTTTGTAACATATCAAGGTGATCAAAAAATAAGTTTGATGATGCAACAATTTCGGGGCGTAAGCTGGCACAAATGTCTTACTCTCTGGGGTAAAATGATGGATATACCAGTTATGATAATTGAGAATATAAACCATGATTTTATTATGCTAATCATGCTTGTTACTTTGTATCTCATGCTCGCATTGAGATTGAGTTGGGATTATTTGATGAGTTCATTGCATCCGACTGTTCCCTGTTCTGTCCTCAGTACCACTGACCATTTTCTTTTGTTGCTGATTTAGTTCCTAATGCATTTGTCAAATAAACGGTTGTTGATGGATCTTTAGCACTCTGTCATATTTTGTCTTTCCTTTTGCTTGTTTGTTGTTATTTATGAAGCATGGATACTACTTGTTGTAGGGAACAATTAAGCCCGACACAAGACACTAGGGAACATGGGTGTCCTATTTTGTTAATTAAAAAAAAGAAAAAAGATAAATACAATGGTAACAATGAACGATAAATTTCAAGTGGCAACCAATGAGACACTTGAATGATGGATTAGACACATAAACACAGGTACCTTCTGGATCATATGAGTTTGCATCAGGGAATGTTATGTTTAGGCCATCCTACATGTTACATGATTAGACATGTTGAACCTTGATTGATTAGCATGCTACGTACATGGGAATATATCAGGCTATATAGTTTGAGAAATATTAAGTATCATGTGAGGTTGCTCTGATATTCACACGTATTGGTCGTAAAGGTTGCTTTAAGATGTTACTAAGATACTGAGCATGCCTTAGATATATCAAAGCTTGGGTCATTAATCTACTTCATGGAGATGGAGTATATATTTAGGTTATTTGGTGATGAAAAATATTAAGTACAATGTCAAATGAATTACATGGTCATAACTACTGAGCTTGTCTGAGGCATTTTTTGGTTCTTATCCTGTCAGATTGATCATTACAGTTAGCATTTTGAACTTTTTTCTCAATCCTCCATCAATTTGGTTGTCATTCTAGGATTACCGGAAAACCCATCCCAAAGTCACAGTTCTTGATCCACCAGATTCCATACAACATTTACGCAATCGTCAATCTATGCTCCAGGCTGTTGCTGATTTGAATTTGTCCAACTCTTACGGTAATTTGTGGTTTTTTTAGTACATATGACACATAGTTTTGCTCGGCTAAATAAAGAGATGGATGGCATATTGGTATGTTATGCTGACAAGGAATCATTTGACTAAACTATGCAGGTACAGTCGGGGTCCCAAGGCAACTAGTTATTAAAAGGGACGCATCATCCATTCCTGATGCAGTTAACAAGGCCGAAATGTCACTTCCCCTTGGTATGAAATGTTTTGAGTGCAACTGCTGTGTGAACTTTTGCTGCAATCTTGTTATTGAGCAATAAATACAACTAACATTGCCGTGATCAAATCTGAGAGAAAATTATTTGTTTTTGTGAGTTCATCTTCTTATTTTATCAAATTCGTTGATGATTCCTTCAATATTAATTTTTATAATGGTTTTTCAGTTGCAAAGCCTTTGGTTGCTGATGGAAGCGCCAAGTCACATGCACTATCACTCGCTTATGATCAGTGCTCTCTCCAAAAACTTGAACCTCCTCTTGTTCTTCAGGAGTTTGTTAACCATGGTATGCATATGATATGTAGGTAGCGTTTAGATTAAAAATTATGGAATGGGAATGAGAATACAAGGCCATTCTCGTGACTAAAAAGTCATAATTGAAACATGAAGAATGAGAATCTCATTCCCATTCCCATTTCCATTCTGGAACAAAAGCTCTAATCGAAATGCTACCGTAGTTTATATTTGTGCTTGTAGTTGCTCGAGGATGACTAACTTGTTATCTATGGTTGTAGGGGGTGTTCTCTTCAAGGTTTATATTGTTGGGGAAGCCATAAAAGTGGTCAGACGTTTCTCCTTACCAGATGTTAGCAGGTGGGAGCTGTCAAAAAGTGCTGGTGTCTTCCGTTTTCCACGGGTTTCCTGTGCTGCTGCTTCTGCAGATGATGCAGATTTGGATCCTTCTATTGCTGGTAAGTGATCTTCCAGGAAAACTGCTTTCTTGTTTGTGTTTTGCACTTTTGGTGTTTTAAGAGTATAGTTTGATTTATGCAATGTTTAACTAAATATTTCAATGACCCATGGATAAAATTGAAGGGCTTTGACAGCAGATTTTAGGCCATAGATTATATCATGTCAGTCCCTAACACACTCCTTTTGTCTTCATCAGAGCTTCCTCCACGACCCTTACTTGAGAGACTGGCAAAGGAGCTTCGTCGTCGACTGGTAACACTACTTGTCTGTTTTGGTGCAGAATACATGGTTAAATATCATAGATTTGTTTTATATATTCGTAATCATTTATTTGTTATATGTAGGGTCTCCGATTGTTCAATTTAGATATTATCCGAGAACATGGGACACGGGATCGGTTCTATGTTATTGACATCAATTACTTTCCTGGTAAGTAACAAGTGATAATTAATAGCATCATAAACTTGTTGCATTTTCTCTATGTCATGGATGTTCCATTTTGTTTTGAAGGCAAATGATAAAACCACTTGTTTCCTACGGAAAATCCATTTTTGTTTCAAGAACACGTGAAGCTACTTAGAAGTTGTTTGATCTTGAGCTTATGATGGAAAATCATAGTAATCTTTCAATTAGTTGTTCATTGTTTTGTTTAGCCAATGATGGCATCCTCCGTATTGCAGGTTATGGGAAAATGCCTGAATATGAACACATATTTACAGACTTCCTGTTGAGCCTGGTATAATAATAACAACGCAAGTAGCCGTCTTGTCAAATAAAAAATGGATTGATTCCTTCGGTTGAGGCTCCCTGGGTATAATGTCTGAATGGGAATAAAAGCTCTTTATCGTAGCTACTTCTTCTGTTAACATGTACAGTGCTCTACTTGTTTCGATGATCATCCCGTGGTCCGTATGATATGAAGAAGAAGAAGAAGAAACAATGTACAGTAGAGGATAGAGGGCTCTCTCAGTTCCAGTTGCAGTTTTGCTGTTTAATTTCTTCATTATTTTGCATTATCAACTTTGACATTAGTTTTTGTGGTTAAAGGATCATTTCTGTGCACTTATTTGTCTTGGCGCACTAATTACAGTAGTTTATTCTATATTGTAATTGCTCTCACTAACATTATATTGGTTTTACTTACATTTTGATCTCACAAGTATATCATCGTACAACCGCCTTTATTTTAATTTGGAAGAATAACAGCCTGTCTTATTAAAAATCATACATGCGCATATTTTCATACATGGACTTTTATCAAAAATATACAGACTTGTTTTATCAAATTTTATATAAATAGTTACATGAACAACATCAAGTATAACACAATGTAAAATTTCTAATTTATACAAAGAGAATGGTTGTGTAACGAAGTCGATTCAGATCGACTCGAATGAAAATAGATGAACCGATAACCGGTCCAAATGGTATTCGAATTTTATCCCAAACCAAAACAAATTGGAAGGACCAAATTTAATAATAATTCTTTTTAGTCCCTGTACTATCCAAATTGTATGGAAATAGTCCCTGTATGGACTCATTTGGTCCCTCCGTCCAAATCCGTTAAAAATCTCCGTTAAAACGCTGACGTGTATTTTCGATTTTTAGTTTTCAATTTTTTTAACCCCAACAAATCCCAGTCACCCACCACGTCAGATCCACGTCCACACCACGTCAGCCCCACCCTCACGTGATTTCGAAACGGTGCGTTTCGAAATTCCTCTCAACCCTTAAGTAGTCTTCTTCTTTAGTGTACTGAAGCAAAAGCTCTGCTCACTCTTAAAACTCTTTTCTTCAATCCCTTTCTTCTTCGACTTTATCTTCCAGAGACGATACCGGCGAGAAATGATACCGGCGAGAACGAGACCGGCGAGATTCGAGACCGGCGAGAAACGAGCACAGTGACCGGAGCAGAGAATCGAGACCGGCGAGTAGTGTCCGTTGTCCGAGCAAGGTTTGGAGTTGAGAAGAAGAACAAGATTACGGATTTGGTGGGGTTGGTCTGAAAATGGGAAGTTCCAATCGTGCTCGATACCTGGATTATGAAGGCCCTGAGATTCAGTGTTTTTGTGGGTTGAGGTCGCCTCGAATCACTTCGTGGACAAATCGAAATCCGGGGAGAAGGTTTCATTGTTGCGTTGAGGTAAGTTCCAATTTGTTTTGATTTATTTGCAGGTAATGGAAGGTTGAAATTTTAGGGTTTATGCAGAATGCTTGTGATTTTTGGATCTGGTACGACGAACCATTTACCCGAAGATCAAAGAGTGTAATTTCCGATTTGCGAGTTCAGGTTAATGGATTGGAATTGGAGAACAAGAAATTAAAAGAGGAGTTAAACCTGTTGAGTTATTCAATTGCTGCAAGTGGTATATTGGAGGAACCAGAAGTTGAAATGGAAGAAGTAGTGTCTGTGATGAAGAAGGAGGATGAAGATTATGCTAGTCGAAAGAATCTTTGGTTTTGTTTTAAGATTGTTATCATTTCTGTTGTTGTAGTATTTAGTTTGGTAATGATGAATTCTGGCAAGGGGAAACAACAGAACAATGTATTGTATTTGCCATGAATTTGTACTGAACTTGTTGTTATCATGAATGAATATGTACTTTTGTTTGTGATATGGAACTGAACTGAACCAATGTTTACTTGGCATGAACATGAACTGTGAAAGTCCATTAACTGTGAAAGCACTAAGCACAAAGGAAACAAATGCAGAACATGAACTGTGAAACAGAACAATATTTGAAAATAGGGAAACACAGCTCCTGTTAACCATTATCATCAAGAACAATATTTGAAAATGGGTATCAGCTTTATTAGAACCTGTTAACAATAATCATGAATAACAGACATTCAATAACAACACAGATTCAATCACAACACATATTCAATAACAACCAATTTCCATTTAACCAAAAAATAGTCACCGTTCACAACATGAGTACATAACCACATCAGCAAAAAATATCGTGAATTGTTCAAAAAACATGGTTGTTGAAAAGATCGTCAAATGTTTATCTAATGGTTGTTCAAAAGCCTTTCACAAAATAGATTGTTTCCTTTTGTTGCTATTATAACTTATGTCGTTGCTCGTCCCCTTCCTCGTCCCCTGCCACGTCCTCTTCCCCTTGGTCGTCCCCTGCCACTTCCTCTACCCCTTGTAGGCATGTTCCCAGGCTATACATTTCATGGTACATAATGTAGTTAGTAAGGCATATGTAAGTACGAAAAATAAACACATAATGAAGAAATACAGAATGAAAACAAATTGCTTACATTAATGGCTTGTTCTCCAGTATCTGGGTTGATATACACCCCAAAACCTGTAGGAGGCCGTGATTGTGAAGGTCGAGGATGTGAAGTTGGAATAGGCTGCGAAGGTCGAGGAGGTTGTGAAGGTCCAGCGGGTTGTGAGCATTGATGTTGTTCATGATTTTCTTCCACCACCTACATTTACCAAGAGCGAATCAAGAATTTAAATTTCTAATATCAAGATTGGTGACTCGAATCAAGAACTTAAGTTTGAGGTTGTGTAACTCGAAAAACTTCAACATTGGTGTGACTTGAATCAAGAATTTAAATTTCTAATATGAAGACTAATGATATCCATCCTGTATACTTCATATCAAGACTAATGATATCCATCATATGTTAACTAATTGTACCATAAAAAAGCAGTAAACCAACAGACCAAACACTGGAACAAAACCCAAAAGAATGCATTTTAATAGCATCTAAAACCAACAGTCTATATGTTGTGAATCACCATAAATAGTATGTATATGGGTTTGAGAGATCATTATACTCTATCCATGGTACCCATATATGCACAACATCATTACCATATAATAACAACATCATTCACAAACAAAGGAACCCATATATGCACAGCTTCCCAAAGGAGACAGCAAGTGTTTACTAAAATTTACGACGAAGCACATTACTATGTATTCAAACTTTACATACCTTATCTGGACACGTTCTTTTGTTGTGGTCCGGTTTGCGACAAGTAGTGCAAAACATCCTCCTTCCAAGCCTCGTAACATGGGTTCCACCTCCTTGTTGTTGAGCTCGTTCACCTTCTTCTAATCTTCTTTTATTCTTCTTTGGTCGACCCGGCATACGGCGATCAAGTGGTGGGAGCAAGGGTGGTTCAATTGGGTTAGGCCATTCCCCAACCCCTCTAACTGGTTCCATCATGACACTGTAGGTTTGGACATATTTTGGTTTCTTGAACCAATCTGAAATGTAGTCCTCTACTTGTCCACGTTCATGCAAAATACAAGCATACCCATGCACACACGGGTACCCCTTAAGTTGCCATCTTCGACACGTGCAAATTTGTTTCCCCAAATACACCACAAATTTGTGGTCTTTACGCGTCACCTCATAGCCATCTACACCATTGTATGTCAAGGACCATTCAAGACTTTTCTTCTTTATGATTACCAACTCTTTTGCAATTCTAGGTGCATATGTCTCCTTCCACTTATCAACAAGATCCCTCTTCTCCACCATCCTCTTCATAACATACAATCTTATTTCCTCCAACATACTAATAATGGGCAAGCTACGTGCATCAATTATCTTACCATTAAAAGTCTCGCACATATTGTTGTCAACACTATCGCACTTTGAGGCATCGGTAAAGAAAGCCCTACACCAAAACTTGGGGTGTAGGGTCTCTTTCATCTTCACAAAACCATCAGGACTTAGCTCCGCCATCCTACTCAAGTACATCCACATTTCACAATCAGAGCTTGACTTTGCAGCACTCCAATACTGCCTTCTCAACTCTTTTCCCTTAAAGTGCTTCCTCCAGTTGGCATATAGATGCCTTACACACATTCTTTGTTCAGCTGCAGGCAAGTAATCTTGCACAGCATGAACAAGTCCCTGAAATGTCAATTACAGCACATATCAAAATCAGAGTACATAATATATTGTAAACTGTAATGCATATACAACAATATGTAAGTAATAGGGTAAATTTCTTAAACTGGGATATATTGTAAACTTTAATTAACTGTAGGACTAATTTAAATCTTCAGAAATCAAGAAATTATGTGATGTAATCAGAGGGAGATGAGCTGCAAAGAGCATAACTATTGATAATATTCAATATGTAGCAGCCAGCAGAGAGCATAACTATATGTGTTTATAGATTATTGTTTCATATAGGGAATTGTATTTGTATTTCATAGAATGGACAGTCGAGGAACATGACTTTTGTTGATCTGAAATGATCACCCATCCTTGTCCCTCTCCCAACCCCAAGTCCCTGCGTAGAAGATTAATGAACCAAATCCAAGAGGACAAGCTTTCTCCCTCTACAACAACCCATAAAATAGGCGAAATTTGGTTGTTACCATCCCTACCAATGGCAGCTAGTATTTCCCCCTTCATTATGCCTTTAAGAAAATAGCCATCCAACCCTATTACCTTCCTGCACCCTCCTAAAGTGAAACCCCGCTTACATGCTTCAAAGCAAATATAAATCCT
>JAYMTK010004923.1:0-10684 GCA_036897405.1 Pelargonium myrrhifolium | reverse complement strand
TTCGAGAAGGTGTGGTTTGGTGGCAAATTTTCCCGGCGGTGACATTATTGCTTTGGTCGGCAACGATGATGCTGATTTGGCCCGTGCGACAATGCATCTTATGCCAGTTGGTTCTATTTGATATAAATGAAGGATGTTAAGAGGTGTTAGCTCTCTTGTCTCTCTCACCGCTTTGATATATTCCCTATATAATTTATCCTAATATTTATTAAATAAAAATCAGGACCAGATTGACACGGCCGATCGGTGACCCGGTAGAATGACCGGTTTTCCTTTCGTCTCGATTTTTAAAACATTGCTTTAAACAACTTACATGGAAAAAATGATTGACTTTCAATGTTTATGAAAATTCTAGACAGTATGCAGCTTTGCCTATCTTTTTGACCATTGTATAAGTCCCTTGTGCAGTATGCTGAATCTCTCCTTTGCGTATCAAGGTTGAGCTTAACCATGACCATGTCTCCGAATTTGAATTCTAGATGCCTCATCTTTTGATCAGCCCACTTCATCATTTTCTTGGAAGCTTTGTCAAGGTAGGAGCGGGAAATATCAGATTATTCCTTCCAAGACTTGGCTTCCATGTATGCTGCCGGACTCGCCTCTTCATATCTTCCCATGACTGCATGAGAAGTGAAATGTTGTTGTCCAGTGGCTAGTTCAAAGGAGTTGT
This sequence comes from Pelargonium myrrhifolium, assembly GCA_036897405.1. Classification (NCBI taxonomy): domain Eukaryota; kingdom Viridiplantae; phylum Streptophyta; class Magnoliopsida; order Geraniales; family Geraniaceae; genus Pelargonium; species Pelargonium myrrhifolium. The sequence continues at coordinate 10,014 of JAYMTK010004923.1, read as the reverse complement.
AGTTGGTTGATTCACTCATCTGCAAGTTATAAAAGAATTGGGCTACATTTAGTAATTTTGCCCAATCTCTTTGATTAGCACTCACGTAATGGCTTAAATACTATTCAAGAAGTGCATTTATGCGCTCCGTCTGCCATCATTTTGGGAATGATAACTGGAAGTGAAGTGCAGATATGATCATATTAGCATGGACAACTTTCTCCAAAACTTACTTGTAAAACGAGGATCACGATCAGTGATTATTGTCTCTGGCAGCCCCTAATATTTGATCACGTTCTTAAAGAACATATTTGTTACTTTGCTGATTTTGTGGTCTCTTACCAGAGATATGAATATGGCATATTTTGAAAGTCTATCCACAACCACCATAATGTTTCCGTTTTAATCGGACTTTGGAAGTGCAATAATGAAGTCCATGCTCACACTCTCCCATGGTCTTTCTGGGATGGGTAGTGACTCCAACAAACCTGTTGGATGTTGTTGCACTGCTTTATCTTGTTGGCACACAAGACAAGTCTTCACAAATTTCTCCACACCATCTCGCATTTGTGGCCAATAGTAACATGCCTCTAAGAGTGCCCTAATGCACTTATGTCCCATGCGTCCTACCCATTTGGTGTCATGACATTTTTTTATGAGATTTCTCCTTAAGTTTCTCCACTTAGGAACGAATGTGTGTGTGCGTGTGTGTTTTTTTTGTGAACAAGATGTCATCTTCAACCCAAAATCGCTTAGTCTTTCTTTCGTTTGCCAGCTCTGTGAGTTTTTTGGCCAATGTATCCGAAGCTAAGCCCTCACAAATTACATCAATAAATTCTCCACGTGGCTTTGAAATAGCTGCACATTGTGTCTTGCATCTTAACACATCCACGAATAGATTGAATTTTTCCCGACTTGTACTCTAGCATGTAATCAAACTCATCCGAAAAGTCTTGCCATCTTGTTTGCTTAGGACTAAGTTTCTTTTACGTTTGGAAATAGCTTGTGGCAACATTATCCATCATCACAATAAATTTTTATCCTAATAAGTAATGCCTCCATGTGCGCAGACAATGCACTACGGTGAACAACTCTTTCTCTTGCACGGTATAGCGGCAACCCTAGGTCTCATTGAGCTTTTGACTTTCATATTCAATTGGACGTCCCTTCTGTATAAGAACCCATCCAATTGCAAAATATGAAGCATCAGTATGTAGTTTGAATGAATTAGTGCAATCCGAGATTTTCAACAATGGTTCTTTCATGAATGCCTTTTTCTGCTTCTCAAAGGATTCGACGCACTTTGCTGACCATCCCCATGCCTTTTCCTTCTTGATTAAGTCGGTTAAAGGAATCACAATAGCCAAATACCCTTTGATGAAACACCGATAATGTCATCAAGATATACCACAACAAACTGGCCAAGATAAGGATGGAAGATCTTGTTTATTAAAGTGAAAAAAGGTTGTTGGTGCATTGGTGATACCGAATGTCATGACAAGAAACTCATAGGCCCCATAACGAGTTACGCAAGTTATCTTTTGTTCGTCCTCTTCTGCGATGCAGATTTGATAGTATCTAAATCTCAAGTCTAATTTGGTGAAGACCTTTTCTTGACCCAATAGATCAAATAAATAAGCAATGAAAGAAATATGATGCTTGTTTTTGATAGTTACCTTGTTAAGCGCTCGATAGTCAATGCACAATCGATGTAACCAATATGTTTTCTTTGGAACAAAATTGGTGCGCCATAGGGAGCCTTAGAGGGTTGGATGAATCCAACCTCTAGTAACTCATTCAGTTGTTTTCTCAATTCTTCTAACTTAGGAGGTGACATTCGATATGTTGCCTTTGCGGGTGGCTGAGATCCTGGTTCTAACTCAATTTAATGATCTACTTCCCCTATTGGTTGTAGATAATTATTAGGCAATTTCGGATGCATAACATGTTTGAACTCTTCCAGAGTTGTGTTGATTTTTTTTAGGACTTCTTCATCCTACTCATTTTCAACTCGCAAGGTTGCTAATCAGGTTTTGCGTCCCTTCTTGTTTTCTTGCCCTACTTGTATGGCTAAAAGACACATAAAATCCAAACTCTTTTGTGGGTTGTTTGGAGGAGGGATAGCTTTCACACTTTATAGATCATTCTTCATGATAAGCAAGTCATCTTTTTGAGTCTATTGAACCACATCATACCCCCTCATGAAATTCGTGCCAAGTACACAAGCGAAATCATCAACATTGGTGACATTGAAGTTTGCTTTGTCTTTCCACGAACCAAGGCACAAGTCCACGCCACTCGCTACTCCAACTAGCTTCCTTGTCGGTGTAATCACATTTTTCAAACTAGTGTTGCTTTTACTTACTTTGAGATCCCAACATTTTGCTTCTTGTGGTTGCACAAAGTTGTGAGTCACGCCAGTGTCTACTAAGATTGGGGTAGCCTTTTCATTCACAATTTCCTGCACATAGATCATAGTCTGTTCTGATGTTGATTTTGCTGGTGCACTTGTTCTTAATGACCCGAAAGCTTCAAACTCTCAAGTTGAGTCTCTGTTGGTTCTTCTTCCTCTTTGCCTTTGTTTCCAAGAAAGGCATTAAGTTGTTGCTTCTTTGGGAAATCACACATCCAAAGAGGATCATTACAAAAATAAAAATTACCTTGTGCCTTCTGATCTCTTTGCATGTTGTCGCCTCTACGCTACTGATCTCTAATTTGTTTAGCATCCTCAGTGTTGCTTGTTCGAGACGTCCATCCACTTCTGCCCAAATTGAATCTTTTTGTTCTTCGAGAGGACTCAGGTGGAGTCTCTTTCTTAAATTCTACCAAAGTCTCTGACTTAGTGAGTACGGTAGAGATGTTGTTTATACTCCACTTCTCTGAAGTTCCAATGTTGCTCCCGGCTTTAACTCATCCATAAAGTTGAAGAGAAAATCATCTTCTCCCATGGTTGTAATATGGAGCATGAGTGTTAAGAATTCTTCAACGTATTCTTGCACGGATCTGCCATAGCGCAGTTCCTTCAACTTCTTACGCACATCATGTGCAACGTTTTCCAGATAGAAATGTCTTTTAATTTTAGTTTTCAGCGAGGCCCACAAATCGATACGACATATGACCGTCTCCATTTTCATCATGCTTGCGCCTCCACCACAGGGAAGTATTAATAGTAAAGTACATAGTTACAGTACTTACCTTTAATTGTTCAACAACTTGTGTAGCCTCGAAGTAGCGTTCCATATGAGACAAGAAATCATCACTAACTTTGGCATCTTGTTGACCGTTGTATGATTCTAGCTTGGGTACATCTTGAACCCTTGGAGCATTTTGCGCTGTTGGTACTATGGAAACAACTCCCCCTGCGAATGCTTGTCTACACATTGCCCAATCAACTATAATTTTTTCCACGAATTCAGATAACTCGTCCATTTGAGAATAGAGCCGTAAAATCTATTATAGTGGTGTTCTCTTGAGCAGTAATCCTCTCTAGGATGTTGTTAACTGAGGTGGTCAACGTGTGCATGAAATTCTGTTGGAGTGCTTCCAACCTATAATCCAAGAGGGTATCCTTGTCTTCTAGTTCCTGTTCGCACGCATACACTCTTTCCTTCATCTCTGCAATACTCAGCTCCAACCTTGCCAAGCGTTTCTCCAACGCTCAAAGCTCTCAAGAGATTTGTCTTGAACCTCATCTTCTTACACGGATGTTGCGAAGTTTCGAGTTTTGGACAATTGCTTCTACCTCAGCTTGACCTCATGCCCTCTGCCAACATCAATTTCTTTTCATGTTGCCATTTCTAAATACCTAGCAGCAGCAAACCAAGCTCTGATACTAATTGACATGGTCTGAACTAAATGATGCCAAAAAAGTGCAGCACTTGGCATGAGCTTGGTATGCTAAGTTAGCGTCACACCTCAAGAAATGGTTAAGTATGGAGAAAGTTGGAAGGAAAAGTAAGATGGTAGAGAAAAACCTCTATTTATAAAGTATATTGCAAGAGTAACAACAAACTATACAAATGGAAATCAACCCCATTTATATGGGTGAGTTCTCCTACTTACTTGTAAAGTCCATGCCGGGTGTTACTATATTATAGCTTGCTTAGTTCCTAAGACAAGTTGGCAAGCTAGGAATCAATAAGGGAGTGACAACTCCTACTAATTGGACAACTCGTGCGTGGTCTTCCTTTGCAACAAAGGATCATTGTGGTGCAGACAGCACGTGCTTCACTAATCACTACCACCTCCTACTTGCGGATGAAAATCCTAAAAAAGGATGCAAAAATAGTAAAATCATATGCGGATTGTGACAATAGGCATCTAAGTCAACACCACCCTAGAAAAATGGTCTACCCCACCTTCAAGCGTCGTCTTGAGAGCCTCTTTAATTTTACGGGCCCATGATCCAACCCACCATGTTGAGAACGTTCGAGTGAATTGTACTCGGGCACTCCGTAGCAGCCCCCTTGGCACACTTAATCGAAATGGTCAAGGAACAGAACCCCATAAATGCCTAGAGGTCTTTGTTCTTTTATATTCTCTTGAGAAGAAAGTCATGACCAACATAGACCGGCTGCAACTAAAACTCGAGTCTCATGAGCTATCCACACATACATCATCGATCAAACAAAATGAACAAGACAATGAACCTAAAGTTCATTGCAATTTCTCAAGCTATAAGGAGGTGGAGACGATACATTTTGGCTATCAATTCATCACCAGAACTGATCATTATAGTACAAAAGCAATGCATGACCAGCTTGCACAATGGCATGAACAACAGGAATGACTCACTCAATTGCTAGGGCACACCTAAACCATTAATTAAATGCAAGCCAAGGAAAGAGAATCAAGTTGCTGATAGTCTCTCAAGGTCATTCCTTCAACCTCAAGCAAGCTCAGGAGCTCGATGTCAATTGTTCACACACAATTACAGCAAGAATTAATAAAGAAGAGGTCAAGCACTCCCAGAGCTAGGAGGGAGTTGTTGGAATATGAGAAGAGAATCACAAGAACATCCAACATAATTCCATGCAAGCATTAGCCATTAAGCCTACATTTCAATTAATTCTCTCGGAGACTATACAATGTCCATATATAGAAAACCAACTTAAAATACCCTAAGTTTCATATTTACACATTTCCAAAGCTTGATCGAGAATAGTAAAAGCAAATCTGCAAGAAAAAGCTACCAATAATATTCATTTCCCTTTGCAACTGAGACATGAAATAGTGGTGGTGCTGATTACAACTTACATATGGTAATAAATTCCTCTGGTTCTCTCTCTACCTTTGGGGTTTGGGTTAGGTAGGTTCACAAGGTCGAGCAGCCCAAAGTGAACTAAGAGCACGAAGGCGGTGAAAGTACTCTCCGAGACCAAGCAAGCCTCGAGCTGCTTGACGGGTTGTTAGGATGCGAGACATCTGCTGCAGAGTCTGTTGCCGAAGGTGATCTGCCTGTTTTCAGAAATGTAACCCAAAACTCAGTGTTTCACAAGGTATTTGCGCATTATAGTAACAAAGAGGCTTAACACTGTAAGACTTAACCCAAAGGCATTGCAATTCGCAAGTTTCAAACTTAAATGAGGAAAGCTATGCATGTGATATATGTTACCTGGTTCACAAAGCTCTCCATTGTTTCCAATTTTTCCATAGCGTCCTCCATTTGAGATCCGTAACTTCCTATAACATATGGATCAGCTGCTATGCTCTGGGACAGAGTCTGCTGGAGTTTGTCCATTCCTTGAGACAAAGCATCTTCGGCTTGTTGTGAAGATTGCCGGAGGTTACTAACATTTATAAGTTGTTGATCTGTCAAGGGATCAAAATGTGGCATGAGAACCTGTAAAAATAAAAGACTTTTAGAAATTATGAATTGAAGACTGTATTAGAGCTCAAAGACAATCCCAGATAATATTAACAAATTATGCAAAAAAAACATGGAAAAATAAGCAATTGAACAATTCAATGTAACAGAGAGCTAGCTAGAATTTATCAGCCTAATTATAAATTTTTTATGTGCACTAATAAATGAGGATGCAAGAAGCTAAAAGAGAGACAATTATCAGTATTTGAATTGATATAAAATTCGTAATATTTTCAGCAGCAATAATGTGAATTGAGCGCAAAGAAAGGACAGTACACAATGCAAATAGAGATTTGTTAGTAAAAATATCATACAAACAGATGAGCATTACATTTAGAAGCTCTGATGGGCGGAATCCTCCAATCCAGAGGAAAAAGCGCTCTGCTGATGTTCTCCACATGCCGGACATCAAGTAGAAGACATCAGCCTTGGCAGCATCTGCTTTCATGCGGAAAAGACTGTAATAGTGGTTCAAAACAGTTTCTACAAGGTTGCGAAGCTCTGTCGGAGTTATATGGGTTTGCAATGCATTCCTAAGTTGGCAATTATATCTATGTTGCTCTTCTATCCACTGGGAATACTCTATCTCAAATGCAGTGATACCTGAAATATCAAGAGTCGCTACTATGTCAGACAAAAAATTAGTAGATTGATGGCAGTAGCTAAAAACAGATTGCTCATGAAGTAAAACTTCATATTCTAACTATGCATTTTCGGGATTTATTCTTCCATGTGTTTTTAAAGAAATTACCACAAACTACCGAGAATTGGCATCAAGAAAATCTCCCTCTCTCTATACATGTGTGTGTGTGTGTGTTCAGCTTTGAAGTATAAATGATACTAAGAAAATTCTTACGTATCAGAAGGGGTACAGTATATATTATATATACAATGAGTCACGCTCAATCAAAAGCCAAAACATTCTAATTGTGCGCTGTTTAATTAATTCACCAATATATTTAATTATAATATAAATACAACGCGAACTGAAGTTGAAGGGTTAACTAAGACTAAGAGTGAAGTAAACAACATATATAACAGTGACTGCCAGCTCTAAAACCACAAACCTGCATTTACAGTTCCAGACAATCCTATAGGACCAGTATCTAATGCACTGCCTATGTACAGGCCCTGCAATTACACATTCTCTTGTTCATTAGATGTGTATATACTACATTCCAATTATTGGTAAATAGGGAAATTAAATTTAGATAAAAAACGACCAGAGTGCAACGAAAATTCACCTGCTGTCTAGCTCTATCGAGATCTTGTTCAATCTGTGCTAGCTTCAAGCGGCTTGTCTCTAATTGTTGGACATAGGCCTACAAATGAATTGAAATGTGACTTGGTGGATAAGTCCTTACAAATAGATTCATGTATTGTTCATATACCAACAATAATAGACTAATTAAGTCCTTGTACCTTTTTACGCAAGCGACTTTTTCGAGCAGCTTCACGGTTCTGTGCTAAACGCCTCTTTACCTATACACATTTACAGGCCAAATTATACAACCGACTACGATGAATAGCATGACTTATGAAACTAATGTTAAACTTGACTCCAACCCAAAACCTTAAGTTGATAAGTGGAGGGGCGAACGTGTATATCAGGTGGCAACAGACTTCACATTCTTTCTACGTGGGATACATTAACACTCCCCCTCATGTGCAAGCTGGATACACAAACAAAGGACCTTGCACGTGGACCAAGAAGGGAAGCAACAAAGACGGGTCACTAGGCCCAAACAGAACCAACTCTGACACCATGTTAAACTTGACTCCAAACCAAAACCTTAAGCTGATAGGTAGATGACCCAATGTGTATATCAAGTGGTGACAAACTTTGCGGGATAAATTAACAACTAAATCTATCTCAATAGTTATTACAACTAAAAGTGAAGTAGAATCAAGCAGACTGCGAAGGTATGTATTTCCATCCAATCTTTTAGCATGAATTAAAATCCAGTAGCCAAACTAATGTTGTTGTAACTATAGAAGATGTGCAGGAACACACACACGCGCACAAAAGCAAAGAAGAAGAAACAAATAAGAGAAATGAAACAAGTAACTCAACATTCAGTTTCAGCACCTTCTCGTCGGGTTTGTTTGCTTCTTGATCATTTCTAGAAGGTTCCAATGACTCCTGAGATATAAACGGCGACTAGAGAAGAAGACAAATGATAAAAACAATCAGTGAGATAATGAAAATGAGACTCATCGGAGTCCCGAAACAAAGAGAGCAAAACGGTACGGATCCTCACCCTATGGTCCAGCAAAGCATCCACCTGAACAATAGTGGAACCACCTGTATTTGGGCTGCTATCGCCTTTGACGGCATCTTCCCACATGCTTATCTGGCGGAACGGCTCGTAGATGCCCATCCTTCTTGAGCTATTAATTTGAGTTGATGGAGTGTTCATATGCTATATGTATCACACACTGATTCAGCAAAAAGACAAACTATTAATCAGCATAAAGACATAGACCCAAATTAGTACAAACATACAAGAGTTGCATGTAACTTTCTTCTCAGATGAATCGAATTGCACCAAACTCATCTTTCGAAAATGAAATATTGACACATACATAAATAAACCAAATTATTAGGTGACCTAAACCCAAAACACTTGTGGTTCCAAATATGACCCATCAAACATCAACACACTGAAGAGAAAATTGTTCACTTCCAAATTCAATATAAAGCCCAGAAATCACAAAATTTGCATAAACCAAACTCAAAAACCAACCCTTACCTCCTAACAAGTACCTTTTCAAAAAACCCAGAGCAGATTTTGGCGCCAAAACGACATGATCACTGAGCAAGCAACAAAGTTCCCAATCATTAGAAACCATTCCAAGAAATGGGTAATCACAGAAAAGAGCACAGAGAACAAACCAAAACTGAAAAATCAAATTTTTACCTTTCACTTTCTCAGCAACCAAACAGCTGAACAATTGGGTATTTCCATATCCAGAGGAAGTGAAGAAACAAAGGAAATATCTTGTACCCTCCAAAAACTTGGAGAGGTAGCTAGAAATGCAAGCAAAAGAAATAATATACTAGTTTCTTGGAATCACTACCAATAATTCCTTGGAACCAAACAAGAAACAAAAGCACACCACACCACACCACACCACACCACCTCTAAGGAACAGAACCCAAAAATGAATTCATATAATAATGGAAATAAAGTACAGTATTTTAAAAATATATTATTCTATTTTTGAACCCTACAGTCAACCGTTAACGTCGTCTTCTTCTCCTCCCACTACTTCTTTCTAAAATAGTAATTCGTTAACCTGCGCACCACTACTCTTAACCGGCGCACCGGTCATGTCAGCTTAACATTCTTCGATGACGCCATTTGCCGGCTCGAAGGCGGGACTCGTGACACGTGGGAGGCTACTGTTGGAGTAGTGATGGACAGGTGGGTGATATTAGCACTGGTGATTTTTTTAATAAAAAAAAGGGAATTAATTGGATGGGCAGTAGTTGAAGATGAACACGTAAGCAGGAGTGTCAGATTCCGGCAAAAATCCAACATGCGTATGATCCGTCTCCTACTAATCCATGATCTTATTTCATTTCTTTCTGTTTGTGTTTTTATTTTGTTAATCATGGACATGGACATGGATGGTTTCTTTAATTTATTTGTGGGAAACTAGAATCAATTATACAAAATCTTTTTTTTTTTTTTTAGCAAGGTTGTGCACAGTATAGATGGTCTTTTTTTTTGTTTTCTAATTTAAATTTTTATGTCATCTGACTGGGATTTGAATATATGATCTCTTATACATAGATATGTATTTTTATTATTGAATCATTTTTTTATGGAACACAAATACAACTATATATATTAAAAAATTAAAAAAAACATTCGAGTGGTGGACGAAGTTTCGGGAATGGGAAGTAAGGGTTGCGTTTAGTTATAGGAAACTGCTTTCATTTTCTGTTTTTTGTATTCTTAAAACAATTTTCTGTTTTTTATTTTTCATAGAAATCTGATTTTTTTAGAAAACTTGTTTAGTTAAAACAGTTTCCTGATTTTCTGTTTTCTGTTTTCATTTTCAATTTCTATACATGAATATATGAATATTTGTTTTTTTAATTATACAACATATAAATTAAATCCACTTTTTATATATATTCAGACCTAATAATAATAATA
>JAYMTK010004922.1:0-10685 GCA_036897405.1 Pelargonium myrrhifolium | reverse complement strand
GTGCATTGCTCACATTATTAATTTGATTGTGAAATATGGGTTAACTTTAATGGATAAATCAATTGAGAAGGTCAGGGTTGTTGTGAGATATATCAAACAATCTCCAGCTCGTTTGGCTAAGTTTAGGTTGTGTGCCGAGCAAGAGAATGTTTGCACTAAGTCTTTGCTTTGTTTGGATGTTTGTACTCGTTGGAATTCTACCTATTTGACGCTGAAATCTACAATTAAGTTTGAAAATGTGTTTGAAAGATATGAGGGTGAAGACCCGTTCTTTGGTATTGAAATGAATTCGAAAAAGTCTGTTGTTGATAGTCGGGTTCTTGGTTGTTTGTGTGATAATGATTGGGTTGTGATAAAAAGGTTTATGAAATTCCTTGAACACTTATATGAGCTTATTGTTAGAGTCTGTGGTAACAAGTACACTACCTCTAATATGATTTTAGATAAAATTGGAGACACGTATAATGTTTTGAATGATGCTATTATGTGCGATGGGTTTGTATTTTCTGATATGCCTACTAAGATGAAGTCTAAGTATGATAAGTATTGGGGGGATGTTGAGAAAGTTAATTTGTTTGTATTCATATCTCGTGTTTTTGATCCACGCCACAAGTTGGACTTTGTGAAGTATGTGATTGACATTATGTATTATTCTAAAGATGAAAAATTGTTTGCTCTTGTTGAAACTGGTTTACATGATCTGGTTAAGGAGTACTCTCTGTTATATTCTTCAAGTTCTGGTGTTTCATTATCCCAATCTTCTCAAATCATTGGTGGTAGTGAGAAACCACAGAGAGGTGTTATGGCTGCTTCTTTCAAGCAGTTTAAAAGTAGGAGCCAAGGTAACACTGAGACTGAGCTTGATAGGTATCTCAAAGAGGACTTGGAGGAGTCCGAATCTGGTTTCGATATATTATTTTGGTGGAAACAAAACAGTCAAAGGTACTCGGTAGTTTCTATAATGGCCAAGGAAATTCTGGCCATTCCAATCTCAACAGTGAGTTCTGAAAGTGCATTTAGCATTGGGGGTTGTGTTCTTACTGATTACAGATCATCATTGACTCCTAGAATAGTTGAATCACTTATATGCACGCAATATTGGATCATAAACTCTAACAATCCAATCTCATTGGATGACTATTTGAGGGACATTGATTTTGTGGAAGAATGTATTGTTCTACTTCTATCTGTAATTTTCTATGTAATTATTTTCTTATAAGTTATAAGTTCTAACTTATGTCTTGATTGTTGTGCAGATTTGAGGAAGCTTGCTATGAGTGTGGAGACTCTGTGAGGCTGTTGTGTTGCTGGATGCCTGAATATTTGTTTTACCAATTTTTGAACTTATGACTTTGGTTACTGCTTTTGGACTTGTAATATTCAGGACATGGACAACTATGGATTTTGAACTATATTAGTAGAGATAGTATATCCAATAGGGTTAGTTTTTGATATATTTTTCATCATTAACCATGGACCATTATTCTAGTCTTTTTTAGATAAGTTATGTGATCTATGATTAATGGTTTTTTCATCCAATAGAGTGATTTTGGAATACTTTATTCTCTAGAAGTCGTATTTTCTAAGTAATGAATGAGAAAATACAATTTCAAACAGATTTGTGTGGGCTTTAATGAACATATACTGTAATTGGGCCAAAACCCAATAGTCATTGGGTGGTTAACCACCAACCCGTCAATCCACCCATCAACCGTTGAAACAAAACGAGTAGTTTCACCCTCTGGCGGTTTGGCCAGCGACTTCAAATTCTCCATACCATAGTGAGCGGGGCGGGGGCTAGTTTAGGGTCTATGGGTGGATAAACCGCCAATGCACACCCCTAGATATATGTTGCAGCTAGTTTTATATGATAGAATTCTTGAGTATAGTTTGTATTAGAGTATTGTGTATCTACATTATACAATGCAAGTTCTTTATATAGAACTATGAGTTGAGTGTTGTACAAGAAAAGGAAACTATACACAACTAACAATGAGATATCAATGGGATTTGAAATCCCAACTAACAATGGGATATCCATGAGATTTGAAATCTCAACTAACACCCCCATTAAACTCAAGGTAGTGAAGTATTTTCTACCTTGAGTTTGTCACGAAAACCACTGAATCGACTAGGAAGTTAACTTTTGGTGAATATGTCAGCTGTTTGATCAAAAGATGAGACAGAGACAAGGGTGAGATCTCATTGAGAAAGATGTTGGCGTATAAAGTGACAATCGTTCTCAATGTGTTTGGTGCGTTCATAGAACACATCATTGTGAGCGATTTGGATGGCACTGCGATTGTCACAATGTATAGGAGTAGCGCCAGAATGACGCACACCCATATCTTGTAGTAACCACCGAAGCCATAAAAGTTCAGAAGTAGCCTCGATAAGTGCTATGTATTCTGCTTCAGTGCTAGATCGTGCCACGACAGTCTATTTCTTACTACGCCAGGAGATGAGGGAAGAGTTAAGAAAGAAATAATAACCGGTGGTAGATCGACGACCAGTGGGGTCACCTGCCCAATCAGCGTCGGAGTAAGCTTGTAGAGTAAGAGAACTGTTTGCAAAGAAGTGAAGCCCATAGTTGAGGGTTCTTCGCACATACCAAAGAATACGAATAACCGCTTCATAGTGAGTAGTGCGAGGAGCAACCATAAATTGACTAACAATATGAACTCCATAAGCGAGATCGGGACGAGTGACTGTAAGATAGACAAGACTCCCAATAAGTTGCCGATAAAGAGTAGGATCTTGAAGAGGTTTGTCATATGTCGGAGTAAGTCTGATGTTTGGCTCGATTGGTGTAGATGAGATTTTTGTGTTTGTCAAGCCTGCTTGAGAAATAAGATCTGCAACATATTTGACATAAGAAAGAGAATAGCTAGATTTATTTGAAGTAACCTCAAGACCGAGGAAATAACTAAGCGATCCAAGATCCTTCATCTCAAAATTTGAGTATAGACATTTCTTGAGGTCGGTAATGCCTTGGATGTCATCTCTGGTTATGACCATGTCATCAACATACAAGAGTAGAATAGTGATTCCTTGTGTTGTCTGGCGCACGAAGAGAGCATTGTCATAAGGACTAGCTAGAGACAAACCCTAATTGTCCAACTGTACTGCTAAATTTTAAAAATCATGCCCGAGGAGCTTGTTTCAGACCATATAGAGCTTTTTTCAGTCGACATACTATGTTGGGTGGATGATCATAGCCTAAAGAGGGTTTCATATAGACTTCCACAGTGAGTTCTCCATTCAGGAAGGCATTCTTGACATCCCTACACTACTAACATATATTACTAATATACACTAACAGTACTTATAGTGTTGCATGAAGAAAGTTGATGAAATATGATCGTAAGGTGTGATATGAATTCAAGAAACTATTGGACATTGTGGTACGGATGTAGAATCTTGAGAAATTCAAGAATACTGGTGAAAATTTGTGGTTGGTTAAAGAGCAGATGTTGGGGGATCTATTATTTATTTTAATGCCATTGTGATCAAATATGATACAATAATTAGCACCTTAAATTCTCACATAATGTTCCCCTCTAATTTGTACATTTTAATACTTTAACTACTTTAAATTGAATAACATACATGCATATATTATATTATTAATTATCTTTTAATATACTTATTTTTATCATAAAATTCACCTGTGCATTATTGATGTTTAGAAGAAGAAGAAAACATAACCCGTCAACCCATATTGTAGATGCACCGTTGGAAGACACAAACTTAATCCGTTCACTTCACGATATAGTTCAACTCAACCCACATGTCCAATGAATGGATAATGAGTTCACTAAATCTAATTAACTCACGGGTAACCCGTCCGTCCGAAAATTAAAACTCCAAGAGACTCAATTGGGTTTAAACCACTTGACTAACCTATTTTGCTAGGTCAAGTGATCAATTCTCAATGACTTTTTTTTCCTCTCGGATGATTGAATATATGATTTGTGTGTGTGTGTATATATATATTTTGATGTAATGATTTGTATATTCTTAAACTTCATTTAAAAAAAATACATATTCATTCAAGTTTTCGTTAAATTCTGATGATTTAATTAAGTTTGAGTCAATGCCTATCGATCTGTATATTGGATAAAACGAGGGTACCTGTAAGTCAAAAACCATTTAAAATACATAAATTATGGGTGGTTTATGCATGAGTTGTAACTTGCCCCTTGAACACATTACGTGCATCGCACGGGTCTCCACCTAGTTATCGTTCTAAGTAGGGATAATTACATAAAGCCTCTTTATATACGGCTGTTTTACGTATATATATATAGGCATATGACTCCCTTTTTGTTGCATAGACTCAATTTGTCCGTTAAATATATTAAGTTTGTTGTAAAATAACTAAAACACCTCCATTAAACCCTGAACATTCACCGCTCTCATTCTCTCTCACATCAGACCTGCAACAGCTAAGAACTGTCGCCCTTCTCTATCTGCACCGTTAGACTCTCTTTTCCTCTCTCTTGCCTATCAACACAGTCGACCGATCTCATGCCGCCGACAAACTACTTCATCTCCACCGGTGTCGGAGACTTGGAGCATGGACGACTCAATCTCTATCTCCACTTCCCCAATATGCACCATCTCGGCAGATCTGCGTTGTCAGATTAGGGTTTCGCGACAGAGGTGATGGAGAATGGATCTAGACAAAGTTGGCGATGTAGGATCGACTCCAGTGAAGCTCCTTACAAATCCGTGAATGTCCAACCAGACCCAGCAGCACAACAAACATCACCTTCTCTCCAACCAGTCATGAGCAACATTGAAAACCACACCGGAGTCCAGAGCAAACCAACAATGGTCCAGCGGTGGCGAGGCTAGGTTTCGCAACGGAGGAGAAGAACGAATTTTGGGTTTTTATTTTTGATTTTGGTTCTGTAAATTTTGAATTTTGATTTTGAATGTTTGTTTTGGAGATTTGCGCTCCGATTCTAAAATGTTTGTTTATGTTTTTCTTGAATTTGTTCATATGTTCATATTGAAATTTTGATTTACTTGAATTCGTAAATCTGAGATGTAAATGTTTTGTTTAAATTTGTAAATCTGAGATGTAATTTTTTGTTTTAATCGAATATGTTTTCATTTGTTCATAAGATTTGTTTTGATTTAAGAGATGATCTTCAAGAGATGTTTTCATATAAAACAAGAACAAAATTCAAATTCCGGCAAATATTTGAAGTTTCCGGCCTTGCAGATTTCGGCGCCGAAATCTTCAAGTGTTAAGAGCTTAAAAATTAAATGAAGAATAAGGGCATAATTAGTATTTAAAACTAAGGGTAAGAGTGATGCTTGCGAAAAACTTTAGAATTTGTATTGGTAAGGCTCATCAGATTAGTCAGGGTCGACTATCGATTGGAGGTCATGGGATAGGTTAAGCTTCAACAAAGCACCAAGGGGTCTTGGATTCAGAAGTGTTCGAGAATTTAACATTATGTTGCTTGTTAAAAAAAAGGTTGGCGTCTTATATCGAATTCCTCTTATTTTTTATTCAACTATTTAAGGGTAAATATTTTCCTACTATTTCATTTTTGGAGGCAAAATTAATATCTTCACCGAGTTATATTTGGAGGTCAATTGTGCTCAATCTTTGTTGGTCGAGGGAAGCAAATGGAGGGTAGGTAATGGGCTGAATATTTGAATATTTTGGGATAAGTATCTTGACATTGCCGCAGAGGTTGGTTGTGAACCGAGATTATATAACACGGATACTAGAGTGGCTGAAATTATAAGGCCCGATGGAGGTGATTGGAATGAACCGCGAATGAAATTTTTTTTGTCTAAGGAGGATAGTGATAGGATTCTTGATATAACCCCCTCGATAGTCTTTTGAGGAATCAGGAGAATACTTAGTGCACAATGCATATAAATTGTTGAAACCTGGAAGCGTGGATGATAATACGAAAGAGGAATGGAATAACCTTTGGAGTGCAAATATTCGGCCTAAGATTAAAGTATTTTGGTGGAAGATTCTCACTAGTTGTCTCTCAGATGCTACTCGAGATTGTGTGATAAAAATATGAACCTGAATTCGTGTTATCAGGTTTGTAACTCTCATGATGAAATTATGGTACATGTAATATTCTCTTGTCCGGAAGCGATCTCTTTGTGGAACCAAATTAGAATGGGTAACATGGTTTACAGTGTGACCTCGGTTTGGGATTGTTTTGTCTTGTCTATCACTAATTTGAACAATGTGGAACATAGTAAAGCATTATATTCAAGATGGGCGATATGGAGGAGACACAATGTTAAAGTGTGGTTGAGGGTGTCACTAAGCCAATCAGAAGTGTTGGCTTTTGTGAATTATACTATAGAAGGTATGAGAGTGGTTGTGAAAGTGAATAGTAGGGTGTTGGCAATGGGTTCTCGAAAGAATGTTTAGTGGCCGAAAAGCATTTGGATTTGACCGGATATGGACACTGTGAAGCTGAACGTAGACGTCGCGCTTTTTGGGGAGTGAAAGGAGAGCGGAGCGAGATAGGTGGCGAGGATCTCGCAAAGATGGTGGGTGGAATATGGTTGGAGACTTGGAGAAGGTATGAAGGGGGTGATCGAAAGGTGGCCATTGTGGAAGCTCTGGTATTCATGAAGTGTTGTTTTGGATCTGTGCAAAAGAATGGTAGATATTCATAGTTGATAGTGATTCTAACATCGTAATCGGTGATCTAAAGTCAAGTACAATTATTAGAGATTGTATCCACTTAGTAAGAGTATTTAGGATGTTAATTTCTCTTGTATTAAAAGGGCGGCGAATAGGGTAGCCCATTTCATAGCTATAGATACATATGATAAATTGGGTAAAGGTAGACGGGGTGTTTCGGAGTGTCCATCCTCATTGTATCTTGTACTCAATTCAAAGAGTTCATTTTTTTTTTATTTCAAAATAAATGTCACTTTCTGCTTTTAACAAATCTATACACATGAATTTCTCATAATACCCATTATGCATAATTTTTTTATCTCACATGGAAGATAAATAGTTTTTAGGTATAAGTTCAAAAGTAGTGTGATAACTATGATGAATTTTAAGTCATTTAACATATGTCCTTAAGGGCATCCACAATGGTTTAACCTCTAAAAGGTTAATAGAGTTAGCTCATAATATCCACATCATCATTTTATTAATTCAATATATATTATATTCATCCCTACAATGGATTAACCTCTTAAAGCTTTATAGTTAGACCCACACTCACACACATCACTTTAAAATAATAATATAAAACACAAAATTCAATGCTATTAAAAGGTTAATAACTATGGAGTGGTTCATAGATATTAACCTCTCACAATGGGGTGAGTATAATAGAGTGGGTTAATGCACAAATTTTGATACTATAAACTTCTTATTAACCCACCATTGTAGATGCCCTTAATATTTATGAAAAACTTTAAAACCATATTTAATTTGAAACAAATGTGTAGATATTATTGCTTTATAAAAGCATTATGAATACTCGAGGATAGTGGAGTAGTTGGTAGCATAAGAATGTGTGAGTAGGAAGAGCTCTCATTTAACAAACACATGCGAAGAGGGAAAAACTTTAACCTTAAATGAAAATAGATTTGTGTTGTATCAAACATTCATAGGAATGGTTCAGTCTTGCTAATTCATGAACAATCAAATTCATAAGCCTAACAGAAAATCAAACTAGTCTCACTCCAGAACTGAACCGGTCTACAGTTTTGACATTTCTTTGATGGTCCTCTCTTCCACGGCCTCGTCAATACGAATCTTTTCCATCACATCTCCCAGCATCACCACGCGATTCTTACCGTAAACCTCCCCCTTCCACTTCCTCCCAACCAACTCTTCCCCCAATTTCACGGCCGCCGCAACCGTCTCCTCCGCGCTATCGTGCGCCGAATCAACAATGCCCATCTCCACCGCCTCCTCCGCCGTCATCTTCGGAGGTCGCAGCACCACGCGCCGCCGAGCCTTGGGGTCGCCGACCTTGGCCCTCAGCAGAGTCAGGTACCAGTCCGGGATCACCATCCCGATATCGAGCTCGCTCATGTACAGAAACCCTCGGTCTTTCCTCATGAGGATGTAATCGAAGCCGAGGGCGAGGAAGAAGCCGCCGGCGGACGCGTGTCCGGTGACGGCGGCGATGGTCGGCATCGGGAGGTGGAAGAGATCGACCATCACCGATCTGAGCTTGGAGGACATGAGCTGGAGCCGAGGCGGAGAGCCTTGGGCCCACTGGAGATCAAAGCCGTTGGAAAAGAATTTGCCTTCTGCGGTGGTGATCAGCGCCGAGCAGGTGGATCCGGCCGTGACCTCCGATCGGACTCGGCGTAGAGCCGCCTGAATCTTGTCGAGAAGCGAAGGGCTCAGCCTGTGCTCGCCGGAGCCGGTTAAGGTTAGAATGTAGAGGTCGCCTCTCTTCTCCAAAGAACACATATTCTCTCAAATTTGACTTTAAAACTTGAGATAGAATAAACAGTCTAGAAACTGAACGTTGATATATAGTAGCTACAGTTGACTCTCCGAGAGAGCAAATAAACAAAATGAACATAGTAGTTAAGGAATAGACATGTACCGCATGCATTCTAAATTGAGAGAAGGGGAACAATTACAATTATCACTCAGAATAAAGTGAAGGGAAACAAATTGTTCATGTATCAGCTAATACATGCATGTGATTCATGTATTATTAATGTACGAAAACGGGTGCATTTAAACCAGTAACCTTCATTC
The DNA here is from genome assembly GCA_036897405.1 of Pelargonium myrrhifolium. Taxonomy (NCBI): domain Eukaryota; kingdom Viridiplantae; phylum Streptophyta; class Magnoliopsida; order Geraniales; family Geraniaceae; genus Pelargonium; species Pelargonium myrrhifolium. The sequence continues at coordinate 1,945 of JAYMTK010004922.1, read as the reverse complement.
AGAGCCTGTTTGTAACACAGTTTTTTAACACTGTTAATTTTTCCATTAAAAATGATACACGTGCTGGGATCAATCGGCAATTTGGGTCAAAGTACGAAAGTTTTGAAGCCACTTAAATAAAATTTATAAACTAAATTGAGTTTAAATACGAAAATTTAGGATCGAATTAACGTTTTATTTATTTTGTAAATAAGTTGAACTTGGACAACAACACTACGGTGCGCAAACACGAACATTATTGCTACATCGAGTGCGCATCAAGAGTGGCACTACAGGTTTTATCACCCATAAAGAAAAAAAAACACATCAAGTTAAATTACAAATTTGTTATAATTAATATAAGAAATTATTATTTTATAGGTGATGATGCATGAATTTTATAAATAAATTACTCATTTCATTCCAAAATGAGTGTCATCCTTTTCATTTTGAGATAAATTAAGGAAAAGTTAGTTAGTGGGTATGGTTATTTTTGTATCCTCATGAAGAGATACCAACTAACTAATTATAAAGATATTATTGACAATTCATGCATAACTAACTTACTAAGAAATGAAATATGACACTCATTTTAGGACAAAAATTTAAGAGAAACAAAACACTCATTTTGAGACGGATGGAGTACATATTAGGAAGGCAACAGTACGTTAACTCAAAATTTGTCTAAGATTACGTGAATTTTGAAGAACATAAACCTTAGGCACAACAACGTCCTTTGCTACAATTTGGAGGAGCACGGGTGGCGATAATGGAGCAAAGACAATCATGGTGAGGCAGGACAACCGGAGGCGTGAGAGGAAAAGACCATGGTGATGCGGCGGTCTGAGCCGCAAGTTCAATTTCTTCTTTATTAGTTTTTGGTTTAATTCAGACAATTTTGATTTTATGCTTGATTTTTTATTTTGGTTATTTTGTTATAGTTGTTTGGATCTTTTTTCTGGCATTAGTGATAGTTGAAGCACAAAAGTTATTATAGCCTACTTACTGCGGTCTTGTCAAATATCTGACTTAGGTTACTTAAATAGAAATTGAATATTATCTTTGTATTTATGTATAACCCTTTTCAATAATTAATGCATATCTATCATGGGATTAAAAAAAAGTAATATTTTTATATTAAATTACTTAAAACTCTTTAAGTTTGTACAACAAAATATGTAAATGGCCAAGTGTATAAAAAAATATACAACGAAAACTCATTCCTCTCAATTTATGATTGCGCTACAGAGTACAGACTCATTTTTGAACATAATGAGTGTGTTATTATTTTTTTGAACGGGAAGAGCAATTTATTAATAATAGAATCAGTACAAAATACTACTAAAAAATCAGTCTATCTCATAACTCCCAACCCACGTAATGGTCAGTACCTCTAGAACCTAAGAAATAACTTAACCTGGAGGTTGCCTAATACAAGAGACATGGAAGATCTCAAAGTAACAAATTGCTATATGGAACTTTGTGAAAATTTCAAAGAGAAATATGATTTTTACTTGTTGTTGGTTGTCCTACATTGGTTAAGTTCTATCCTCTTTCACTAGTTTAAATAAATCTCTATTTGTCTTGAGGTGTGCCCCTTGGGGGTACCCATTTTTGTGGAAGCGTGAGGAGCTAGATGGGTTTTGCCCCAAAACACGCGCGTTGTCCGACTGGACGGGCGGGCTGGCCGGCCTGTGTGGGTGTGGGTAAAATATTATTTTTTTTATTGCAAAAACTTCTTAATTTGAATTTCAAAACCTAAACTGATTTGAAAAAATCTGAACAGTTTCTATTTAATTTTCAATTACGTTTTTTCAATTCTGTAACGTTTTTGTCCCTCCCATTATTGCTCCGTTTTTATTCATATGTTTCAAAAAACTTCCTATAAATTTCGGTCACAATCACAATTTCAGAGTTATCCGAAAACAGTTCCAGTTCCCCCAACATTTGAGAGCAGTATTCCAAA
>JAYMTK010004921.1:0-10686 GCA_036897405.1 Pelargonium myrrhifolium | reverse complement strand
TAAATTATTTGGTGAATGTTATTATGACAATACTGAATAGTTTAGTAAAATACAGACCCGGACAATGCCGGGTTCAAGAATAGTTCAGTAAAATACAGATCCGGGCAATGCCGGGTTCAAAAACTAGTATATATGAAAATGAGTGCATTTGCACCATTGCGTCAAAAAAAATAAAAATACAATCGTTTTTTTTCGAACATATTATCAATCTTTTGAAAACCGGTCACTCAGGAGAGCCGACAAAGTTACCAGTCCGGTTATTGATTAACCCCGAGATACGGTCAAAACCGGTCATGAATATGGTATGTTGACCCGATTCATTTGATTATTGAGTAAATAGATATGAAATTGAGCTCTATATGTGTTGGTTACTTCAAATAAATAGCCCATAACCAATTTTCATTAAAGCCTATTTGTGTTACTAGACTAGTTGGCCCATAAAAAAAAAGAGATAAGAATGCGGGTCTTTTCTAACCCGGTCCGTTCAGGCCGGTCTATTCAAAAAACAAATCAAGCAATACCCGAAAAAGATCCGACCCGAATCCAGAGATGGCTAGAATTGGTCTTGAGGAGCAGAACTCAACTCTAGCATGACTCACAAATTCCGAATTCGAGACCAAAACCCGAACTCACAGCTACTGAAGCAGTTTTGTATCCGCCGGAATATTCTCCTCCGGTGTAGCACCGCCGCCGCCACCACCGTACGATAACCTAGGGATTCAAATCAGGTACATCGTCTCAATCGCAACATTGAATTATCCAGTAAGCCAATAATCAGATCTATTGGCTCTAAACACTCGACGCCGTTTTCTTACTGCTTTTCCTATGCGTAAATGTGGAATAATTTCTCTGTTAACGATTAGTTTCATTTCGTTTTGCATTTGTTCTTCGCGAAGGATTGATGGGGAAGGACAACGAAGCATCGGCTATGGAAATCGACAGTTCAAAATCAGATCAGATCAGCCCCAAGTTCTCAATCAACGGTAGATTTTTTTTCTGGCATTTCTTTACATTCTCTTACTTTGAATTTCAATTTTGTGAATAGAATTTAATTCAATTCAGTTGCATGCGTGTTGGGTCCTTTATGATGCTTACAATCGAGAAAAAACAAGTGATGTATGAGTTTTAGACTTTTTTTCCCGCATTTTTTTTTACTTTAGCAAAATGCAGCATTGTATGTATTAAAGCTTATACCTCATTCATTGTCTAAATTGCTTGTTTTGTTTTGGATGGGGGTGTTTCCTTGCAGTTTTGCAGCTATTAAAATCTGCCCAGATGCAACATGGGTTGCGGCATGGGGATTACACTCGCTACCGGTACGCATTTTCTTATTGTATTGGCAGTATGTATTACTCATGATGTAAATTGATAGAATTTGGTTTTTATAACCGAAGAATATTTATTTGACCCACAGGAGGTATTGCACTGCCCGATTGAGAAGGTTATATAAATCATTGAAGTTCACTCATGGCCGTGGTAAATACACCAAAAGAGCCATCACTGAATCGACTGTGACGGAAGTAAGGTGTGTTTATATTGCTTGCTGTTGTATTGGTTTCTGTAGAACCGATATATACTGACTTAGATAAACACGTTTACATCTATCTTATTTTTGAATCACCTTTCGTTGGTGGGTTAATAGGGACTCTCATTTCTCCCACCGAACATATTGGGCAAGCTGATGACTGAATGACACATAAAGTCAATTCATTTCAAATAAAAAGCAAAGATTATTTTATATGTGCATTTTTTCAAAGTGGGCAATCATAATTTGAATTTCACATTTCTTTTGGTATATGTGTGTTTGGCTGTGTGTTTTATGCAAGACTTAAGACCATTAAATACTCAATGTTACGAGTTAGAACTTAAGGTTTGGTGCTGCCTAAGTAGAAGCGTCAAATGCTCTAATTTTGATCTATACAAGTGTTCTTTGTGTCCACCTGCTGACTCAATATGATGCAATTAAATTGCTATTTGAATTGATGTTGAAGTTGGTTATTTTTCGTTTCTTCTAATAATATGGAACATGATTTCTTATTCCAATGTTTTGTCCACTTATGCTATCTTCCTCATGGAAATCTATGAGAATTTTTCTGTATTTGTGGAAGGAAGTTTTCAGTTCCTTACATGCTTTATATAAAGCTGTTATGCTTCCATACTAGTGTAGTTTGGACTTTAGGGTGGTGGTTGTTTGCTGTACTAATTTGAAGACAACAATACATCTCCACGAGGATCCTCGTTTGCATATTGATTGCTTGGGATATCTTCTAGTTTTACCACATACCATAAACAAAAATGCAAAAGAGATTGTGAATGACCTGTCATGTTCTTGTGAACTACCCAAGTCTTTAACAGTATTTTATATTTGGATCTGGAATAGGTTTCTTCATGTGCTCCTTTATACAGCAGAAAGAGCTTGGAGCCATGCCATGGAGAAAAGACAGTTGCCAGACGGCCCTAATTCACGCCAACGTATCTACCTTATTGGCAGGTTGAGGAAGGCAGTCAAATGGGCTACTCTCTTTTCTCAGTTGTGTGCAATTAAGGGAGATACCAGAGCATCTTTAGAAGCTGAGGTATGGATAAAATACTCAGATTATGATCCTAATGTTTTTCATAGTTATCTATTATTCTCTTTCGTTTTTTCTTTTCTTTTTTACATTTCAAATTTGCAGAAAACTCATTCAGTATATTGATCTTGTTTATTTTCCCCTTAATTATGTCCTCAATGCCTGTTTGATGCATTTGATTATAATATATGTTGTTTATGGTACATTTTGAATGTAAAGGCTTGTTTAGGAGTTATATAATTTCGACCATTGTAATTCTTGTTGTATATGGTGCATTTCCCCCTTATTTATTTATTTATTTTGTGTGTACCTATGTCATTGTTGTGAGTAATTTGGTGCAGTAGTGTCTATTTTATTGAATTGGCAAACATTATACTGTTGAAGCAATAGTTAATAGTTATAAGTAGTGTCCAGTTGTGTATCTCTTGGATTGAGTTGTTGAATAGCTGAGATGGTTAATGAGATGAATGAGGTTGCAGACTTGTAGTCTGTTCTCTGTGATCATAATTGAGTTTTCTTGAATGAAGAGGAAAATGTTCTTACCACCCTTTTTACTCTATTGTGCTCTAAGATATGTGGACTAGGTTATATGGTGATCTCTATTGTTCTGTTTTGGCTTCGTTACATATCTTTCATATTAGAGACTAGATTATTGTTCATTTGGATTGTTATAACTTTAAATCACAGTACAAATTGCAGTTAGCATGATACCTCATCAGATTAATATTATGATTTTTGGTCGTAGTCATTCCCAAGATGCATCCCAAATATAAATCTTGATGCATGAGGCTATCTCATTGCACTTTGTGGCATGGGTGTTAAGGATGACCATCAAATATCAATGTGTCTCAAATATATTTCTGCAACTGCCATGTTGTGCTCACAGTAGCAATCACACATGGATTATAATGTCTGGACTATATTTATGTTCTCTGGTTCATGTATTATCCTAAACTATTCTAAACTGCAGTTACTTTTTAATCATCCATTATCATTCAGTTCGACTCTAGGATGCTGTGATACTTACAATATGCATTGGTGTTTATTGCCTGGTTGATGAATTGTGATGCAATTTCTTCCACTATCTGTTTATTGAGTTCTGATTTTCAATTGTTAGGCATATGCATCCTATATGAAAGGAAGTTTGTTGTTTGAGCAAGATCAGAATTGGGATACTGCCTTGATGAATTTCAAAAGTGCCAGGTGCCCCCTTCTTTCTTTGGTATCTCAGCAATTTTTTATAGCCGCTTTTATGTTGACAATACCTAACCAACGTGTCTCCTCGTTAAATAATTCTCAAGTTGAAATAAAAAGAAATATTATGATCATCGACCCCAAATGGGATGAGCATATGGTGTTGAAAATCCCTTGGGGTGTTAGATCCCTGTCTTCTCACCATGTTAGCAACATTAGGCCCCTAGAAGTTGGGGCAGGTAGATTTCTCTTTCCATCTCTTGATTTTGTGGATCTGTTGGCTGGCTAACTTTGCACGTAAATCTTATAGGGCTGTTTATGAGGAACTTGGCAAATATGGAGACTTGGAGAACCAAGTTTTGTGTCGTGAGCGTGTTGAGGAGCTAGAACCAAGTATTCGTTACTGCCTGCACAAAGTTGGTCAGTCTAATTTGCAAACTTCTGAACTTTTAAAGATTGGTGAGATGGAAGGACCTGCACTGGACCTTTTCAAAGCTAAACTAGAGGTGAGTTTGACAGTTCAAACAGGATTTCCTGCTGTGTTAATGATTTCTTTTATTGCATTTATATAGCAGTTACTTTGATTATATTCTTGTGCCAGGATTCTACAATGTTTGGGAATATATTACTTTGTTTCTTTATTAATGAGTAGTATAATATATCTATACTAGGGTTTAGCGTAGAATGCTCCTGTTTCTCCAGTATGAAGTGTTGAAGTATCCCACGTTTAAAGAATGTGAAGTTATGACAACATATTAATTGAGCCCTCTACCAGCTAGCTTAGGCTTTTGGGTTGAACTGGAATTTAGCATGTAGATTTATCCTTCACAGGCTTGCCAATATTCTTATGTGTTGTACTCCCTGCAGGCTGTTATGACTGAGGCTCGGTCCCAGCAAGCTGCTTCTATGACTGAATTCAATTGGCTTGGCCATAGATTCCCAATTTCCAATGCAAAAACTCGGGTTGCAATTTTGAAAGGTTTGTCTTATTCCCCCTCCTCCCAAAGATTGTTAATGAAGGCAATATAGTCTTAAGTAAGAAACCTGTTATTTAGTATACAAACATCACTTTGGATATCATCAATGTCTGAACCTGTTATAATTCACAATAGTTGGCCTGGTTTTGTTTATTGCCTGCACACCTCCTTCTGTGTGTGTATTCAGTAGTGTCCCAAATTGAACATATTAATCTAACATTTATCAGATTGCTATCCCAATTTTTCTTCAATGCTAATTAACCATACTTTTAGATCCACGTGCCGGTAGTGCCTGTTATGGACATGACTTGTCCAAACTATGTACCATCTTTGGCCTCTTACTGGATCTGATGACAAAATGGGATCACTTGTGAACTTGGTGAGAAAGAATCTATTTTAGTTCAGGCCCTATTAGAAGTATTAGTCCTATCACATCTGCGCAGCTACAGGCTGGACCACTTGCTGGAGAGAAATAAGTTTTCTTTGTTCAGCACTCTTAGTAGTCCAGTTTTCTTTCCACACGAGAAATCTACCTTCTCTGTGGATATTCATGTGTGGCATGATAGACTCTTATTACTAGTTGATGAGTTCTGCTGCTTCTGCAAATTGACTATAGAATCAACCTTTATAGTCCCATATCTTGTAATTACAGAATCCCTTTCTGTTGATTATCTTTGTGCCAAACAAGAATACCTTCTATGGCAAATGACACTTGTGGGTGTTACAACCTAGATGACAGAAGAAAATACTAGTTCTTTTTCTGTTTTTCTCATTCATTTTTTGAATCCTTTGAAATGGAGTTATAAATATACATTTTTTGCTTCTTTGTCAATTACAGCTGTGATGTATATGTATCTGGCAAGCAGATGCATATCTAGATAGAAAATCACATGCCCTTCCATTTGTACCTGACTAAGTGCTATCCGGGATGCTTGGCTAGTTTTTAAAATTTTATAATAAAGCCATTAACATGTTGCTGAACAAAAAATTGCCAATTTCTATTTTCTTCTTATATGATGCCCAACCATTTTTCCTTTTGTGCAGCAGAAACAAATTTAGCAAAATTTAGATGCTTTTACTTTATTGATTTCTTTTTGCCTAATTTACTTCATATTCTTTTCTTGCAACGTTTTGTGAAACATGATTGTGGTGTGTAATGTATCTGTATGATATTTTGTATATGCTTGATTTATACTTTTAATGACAATCCAAAGGCAAATTCAAGTTTCATTTACATATAAACCTTGATCAGCTCAAGAACTGGAGAAAGATTTACATGGTCCAGCAGCAGATTCAGTCCCAGCTGAGAAAAGATTAGTCATTTTTGACAAAATTTTTGCTGCTTATCACGAGGCCAGGAGCTGCATCCGTAGTGATTTGGTAAGGCAAACTGTAGAAGTGTATTTATTAACACATAAATAAACCTTTTGTTTATGTCAACCCTTTGGTCTTTATATTCGTTCCACTTATATTTGAAACTTTTTTGTTAAGTGCCTCGACCCCACGTGTGTTACAAGAATACATTGCTGGTCTATGGTTTGAATAAGAATTGATCATTAAGAAACCGAGCTCGGAAAGGAGGGTTGTGAGAGGGTGACTCTGTAAATTTTTTGGCAAATAACACGAACATGATTCTAGAAATAGGATTAGGGAAGGGTGGCTGAATGCTGAAATGCTTTGGGGGTTAAAAGAATCCCTCTAACGTTGAAGGCAAAGTGTTATAGGTTCGCTTTCATCCAGTTATGTTGTATGACACTGAATGTTTGGCCCAAAGAGACGCCAAAGCTTTAAGATGAGGATAGCGAAGCGGAGATGAGAATACTTAGGTGACTTTGTAGTATTACTTGTAAGGATAAGGTTCGCTTTCATCCAGTTATGTTGTGTGACACTGAATGTTGGGCCCAAAGAGACGCCAAAGCTTTAAGATGAGGATAGTGAAGCAGAGATGAGAATAGTTAAGGTGACTTTGTAGTAGTACTTGTAAGGATAAGGTTAATAATGAAACTATCCGATCAAGAGTCGGGGTAGTTTCAATTGAAGTTAAGATGAAGGGAAATACCCAAGTGACGTAAGGGTAGGCTTAAATTAACATGGGAAGAAGTAGTTAGAAACTATATGATAATGCATGACTTAACAAAGAAAGTGACATTAGATAGGACGGACTGGGGGAGGAGAATATGAGTAGAAGATTTCAAGGAGTTTTGATAAAGGATTCATCCAACTTTCTAGCTTTTTATTTTTTTTATTGTTAAGTGTTGCGTCATTTGTTTATATCTTCAGATTGTTGAGTCCTGACATTATGTCTTTTAGGCCAATGCAGGTAATGCTGAAAACGTGAAAGATGACTTGAATGGTCTTGATAAAGCTGTTAGTGCTGTACTAGGACAGAGGACTATTGAACGAAACCTGTTATTGGTTAGCATTGCAAAAAGTAAACTTACTAGGCGCCGTGATGACAAAAATGAAAAAGTCACCAGGCCTGAAGAGCTTGTTCGCTTATATGATCTTCTATTACAGGTTTACCTTCTCTTTGCGTTGGAGTTTTGCCATTCATTTTTTTTCAAAGAGTGATGCTTCAGACTTCTACTCAGTAGTTAAAATCCCATACTCTTATACTTTGGAGAATCATTTTTAAGTTGATGTTAATATTTGGCAGAACACAGCTGATCTTTCTGACTTGGTTAGTTCTGGAAGAGATAGAAAGCCAGAAGAAGAGGCATTTGCTGAAGAGTGTGTCCTAAAATCTTTAGCTTTTCGAGCTGAAAGGTTCGCTTAATCTCAGTTCTTTTTATTATTGTTAGAATACATTATGTATGATTTAAAACCATATATGGATCACACCCACGCTTTTCTTTGTTTGGCTTACGTTCCCATAGTTTTTGGGTGGTTAGATAAGGATACAAGGTCTTTGTGATTTAGTTGTATGTGGGTGTCGGTAGATATATTTTGTGCTAAAATTGATCTATGGATCGTGTTGGCAGGTGCTTTTATTTGGCAAAATCATACAGTTCAGCTGGAAAGAGGGCAGAAGCATATGCATTATTCTGTCGTGCTCGCTCTCTGGCAGATGATGCGCTAAAGAAATTTCAGTTGTCGGGTGGCAGCTATGAGGTCTGTATATGCAGGTTTCAATTTTGTCAATTGTTCAGTTCAGCATGTAAATAGATAGAGACTTTTGGATCTGACTTTCTCAATATTTCTCTTGTCCATCTTTTAGGAAAGAGTTGTTGAAGTTGATAAACTTAATTATAGTGTTTCTACTTTCTAGTTCCCTCCAATAAAAGAAGAAGATTATATTTGTAGGATACTTGTGGATTGCTTGAACTTGTTTTCAGGTTCTTAGCTGGTAAGGTAATTAGCAATGTAAAGCATAACATTTACATTTTTCTATTTTTCTGACAGATGTTGATCAAAGAGTTGAAGACGCTGTCTGAAGAGTGCAGATCTAATAGTTGTATAGAGCATGCCACAGGGATTATTGAAGTGGAGAAGGCTCCAGAGAATCTCTCGAAAAAAATCTCTGCCATATCATTGACTGGAGCTGACAAGAAGGTATCATTCGACTCGTTTTCACTTCTATTTCCTGTTAAACAGATATCATGCGAAGTAACACTATATTTGTTTTATCATATGATGAAAAAAGCAAAAAGAAATTGCAAGCATATGGTCTGTAACCAATGGCGGAGCCAGACTTGAGGCTCAACGTGGGCACAATTTATGGACCGAGGCTAAATTTTTGGGCAACTAATGCTCGTTAAAGTATTTTAGGAGAGATTGGATGAGCCAAACTGAACCCGTGTATGAGGAATTGATAGTAACTAAGCCTAGAAATATGGGTTTTAAGGAGGATGGGGTGGGCACATGCCTACTACGGCCTACCCCCGGCTCCGCCAATGTCTCTGTAACCTTAGGTCCCAATGTTTCAAGTTGTGCGTTACTAGCTTATTTCTCATATTAAGCAAAATACGTGTTGTCCAGATTTTGAACTAGGATCCCATCTTCCGTCATCAATGAATTAGGACCTGCCTTGTGCTTCCTCTGATATATTTTCCGCATCTTTGTTCAATTATTGGCGTTACATGATATACTACTATTCTTATTTTCAGCCGGAGAAGTACCTTCTTGATAAACTCGATCTCTACGAGTCTGCGGTTGGTGATTCAAACGCGAAAGGTTCTTCACGCATTGAAGCCTTCCCTCCGGCCTTCCAGACAATCCCTCGCAATCCTATCGTGCTGGATCTTGCCTACAATTTCATCGACTTCCCATCTCTTGAAACCAGGATGAAGAAGAAGGGCTTCTTAGGTAGGCTTTGGGGATAGGTTATAGTGATGGAGTTTCAGTTATAGTTTTGGGTTTTAATATTCAGAATTTAGCAACTTTTGTTACCACAACAAAATCATTATCACTGGTAATGCTTTCTGAGTTTTGTTCTTAAAATTTTGGATTTTTGGAGTTTCTGATGTGGAATCAACTTTTGATATGGAGTTTTTGCTAAAAACTACAGAGACTACCACTTAACACACAAATATGCTAGTTGTGATGATATGCAGTTTCTCTCAGATGTCATTTGTATACTATATAGGAGTAATTGCACGTGAACTCCATGTACTTTACACGTTTTGTACATGAATATCCTAAAGTTTTATGTTAATTTTTGACTATCTTGTACTTTACACGTTTTGCACATGATTTTGCTTGATTTTTGAGTTTTCCGGCGCGTTTTTGAAAATTACGGCAAGCCTATGATGTTTCCGGCGAGTTTTTGATTTTTCCAGCGAGTTTTTGCAATTTCCGGTGATAATTGGTCGCCAAAAACTTCAAACATTCATGTGTTCTTGAATGTTGAAGAAGAGAATAATAACCCTTTCTGAAAAAATTAGGTTATGTGCATGACACATGATAAAAAAAATGAATATTCTATTAAAAATAGAATATTTCGTGACGGAGAAGCCCCCCGGTATAGTACATGGTAGTTAAAAGTTAAAATAAAACTTTAGGTTATTCATGTGTAAAACGTATAAAGTACAAGAGATTCATGTGCAATTACCCATAAATATAACAAGAGAAAAATGAATCTAAGTCAATGTATTTTTGGCTTTGATTCTAAGCCACTAATGAGGTGATGACACATCATTGAGTTTCACTTATACTCACCTCAATAAATTTGGGGGAGCAGAGCCACCCGCCAAATCTAAATTTTTTTAATGAGTATCCATACCTCATTGGTGGCTTAGAATCTAAGCCACATTATTTGGGTTAGGATCCTAATACTCATATAATAATATAAATTACAAATTTCTAAACTATTACACTACAATGCTATTAAGACTTGATAAAACTATAGTTAATTATGTAATTAAGTTAAAATTAAGAAGCTTCATCTTTTAGATTTGAAAACACTATAATTAACGAAGTAATTAAGTTCCTTAATTTACTCTATATCATTCATCATAGTTTAGTTAGTTTGTTTGTTTTTTCTTCTTCTTTTTTTTATTACAAGAGAACAGCTCCACAAATTATATTAAATCGCCCATAATAAGTTGAACAATCTAAGAAAAAGTTGACAAATACGGCCCCGAGCGAGGAACATACTTCCCAAGAACCAGTTAGACCCTGTAACGGAACTATTACCCTGGTCCGACCCCAGCTATCAAAACCTAATACATGTAAACTTTAAGTCGATGGCCCTAATCTAAGACCTCCCCCCAAACCGATCAACCCGACCTACCTCACTCACGCAGGTTTTCGCGAGAGCCGTGAAAGAAATAAAATTTCATACAACTACTCAGCACACAAAGATCCAGATTCGCCAATACGAGCACTACAAAAAAGGTTGCATTATTACGACCCCTTTTATGACGGGGAAGAGGGGTTTGCGACACCATTTATGACGGGTTTTACGACGGGACGGCCCCGTCGTAAAAGTCCCAGTCGTAAACATT
>JAYMTK010004920.1:0-10687 GCA_036897405.1 Pelargonium myrrhifolium | reverse complement strand
CCTAATTTTACAAAATCCCAAATTATTACTTGGTTAAAAAATTGATCCAAATTTTACAAAAGCCCAAATTATTACTTGGTTAAAAAATTGGGCCAATTTTATATGTGAACTCAATTTTTTGAGACCAATTTGACATGTTTATTAACTTAGTTTTTTATCTAATGAAACATGTTGTTGAGTTTTAAATGAAATAAATCTCTTATTTTTATATAATAAAAGTGACATATGAAATTGCTATTTAGAGTTGTAAATATATTTACATGTCACTATCACATTTGGTATTTAGAATTGTGAAAAAACTAAGAAACCACAATTTGTTCTTTTTTCATTTGCCGTTCACTCATTCAAAACAATAAATTAATTGTGTTGTGAATATTGACTATAGGCTTGAATAAAAAAAAAAAAACAAGAAAATTAATTGCATGTCATACATGAAATCATTTCTTATAAAAAGGTTGATAAATACGACATGACACATTTAAGATAAAATAAACAAAACGTATACTTTAATAACATGGTTAATTGTTTCTGCCTCCTCTGAACCTGATCATATTGTTAATTTTACCCCTAATTAAGGTAGGGACTGGTTTGACCCCATTGATTGAAGCTTCTTTTTATTTTAATTCACTTACCCGTCATGTTCTTGTCCACTTAAGTTGTACACGTGGGACGGTCAGGTGAGCTAAAATAAAACAAAGTTTTAGTCCACATGATCAAGTTAGTCTATACTCTAATTAGAGGCCAAAATAATAAAATGGTCAAGTTTGTAAGAGACGGAAACAATTGACTCTTGATAACATGGCGAAGATTCAATATTTGGTTACTTGTAAAAAATAAAAGATTTAATATTCGGTTCCTTGGTCACTATCATCATTATAGGAGTCATTCGTGTCAGGTTGATCACACATGGGGGTTGTGTAGTAGAAGGGGCTTGGCATATACTTGGTCATGTCCCGATAGACCATCGTGGGGTGGCCGAGCTTCACGCCGGAGACGCCTCCGGCAAAGTTGGTGGCAATGTTGCAAGTCGGGTCCGGCGAAGAAACAAGCTTCACCGAGCAGCTCTTGAAATTCAGTTGTTTGCCATTTATGTATTTGCTAACGACCATGTCATACTGGCCTTTCTCATCTGTGGTATCGCTTACGTAATGTACAATTCTGCGCCTCTCATCCATGCATATTAGGGCTACCTTGCTACCTGAAATACCGGTAACACGAGTAGAGTTGTCAATTCGTGTGTGACATGTCTTGTTCGTGTCTTGTTTAGAGTTGACTTTGTTGCACGACACGTTTAATAATAGTGTTGAATGGTTAATCACGACATGTTTATAAACACAAACAAGACTCAAACACATTTTGCACGATAGAAACCATATGTTTGACACGACATGGTCAAACATATTTTTCATGTTATTGTGATTAATTTACAATTACACCCCTAAATGTGCAAGTTGGGCGTGTCGACTATGTTTGGAGGCCCGACACAAACACAACATGATTATAAAATGTGTGAATTTGAACACACTAATTTCGCGTTGTATTCATATAGTATGCCGTATTAAGACACACCTTGCGGAAATATGCTCATTTTAAAACAAAAATTCAAAAGACAGTATTGCACTTGTTTTGAAACGAATGGAATATAAGGAAGAAGAAAAAACTTAACCCTAACTCAATCATTCTAATGTTTCGAAAAAATATACGTGAAAGTAAATAACGCTCATTTTGAAGCGGATAATGTATTTGAAGAGACATATGGTACCTTTAATAGGCTTGGCTTCATGAACCCATTGGTTCCAACCTTGGTTACAGTCTTGGCAGAGTACTTTGCCACCCACATGAACCACTCCGGTCGGCTCAGGCTCGTCCCAATCAGCTCCGACTATATTGAACATTGCTGTAGCTACAATCACCATAGCCAATACATGTTGAGCACAAGATGATGATCCCATATTTTACAACTGAATTGTTGCTTATTGATTTGCACATTTGCAACTTTTGTCGAGGTACATATTTATATATATTGGTGGTCAAGTGAGGCTTAATTTAGGAGTGGAAGGGCATTACACGAGACGTGCGGTCCATTTTGCAATTTTAATTCATTTATATTCCAACTGCTTCAAATTGAATAATTTAATTATTTATTTCTATTTTTCTTTTGTCTAATTCTTCATCTATGGTATGTTTCAACATCATTTTTAAAAATAATAAATAAAGTGAAACGAAATCCATTAACTATTAATTCTACATATTACATGGTACAACCAGAGCACTAGTCTTTTTTATTATTCAAGTTTGCACACACGGTCAGCATCTCAACAATTCAGACTGAAATCACAAACTTTAATATGGACACAAAGGCCATAAACCATAGCAACTAATCTATCCCTCTAACAAGGTAGAATTGGCTAACTACGGCGCATCAATCATGCCGATGGTTTTTAGTTCACGCCATCTCTAAATGTAGACCATTATGGGCTTCAACTCTTCCTTATCAAACGAGGCAAATCGGGTAAGAGGTGTCAAAACCTAAGCCCACCCCCAAACCGTCAACTACACCGGGTCGTGGTTGTCATTCTCCCCCATCCCTTCATCTGACGAGGCAATCTCTCCACTTTCTTCATCCTCATCCAATCGCATCAATCAGAAGCCTGCGATAACTTGTTCTCCCATTCCTACTTTGCCTAACACCTCCGTGAATCACAACCTCCGGTTGAAATGTCATGAATCTCGTCCGCCCCTTCCGTACCCTCACTTCCAAATCAGACACAAAACCACCCCCGCTACCAGAGCAAACAGATCATACGCAAAACCAGATTTGACTCAGATGCCGGTATCCGACCACCATCTGTGGCTACTGTTGCTGCCTAACCGTCGCCTTGCCCAATACCGTCCTCCCCCACCACAAATCTCCGCTGTCAAACTGCTAATCTCCAGCCAACCTTACGCAAATTGATCTAAACCTTCCAACCCTTTCAAACCTTTTACTGAACGCCCAAATTTGGTTGAAGATTAGTGATATGTTAACGTCATATTAAAAAAGAGCTACGAAGGAGTTTCTATTATTCAGAGCTAAATTCTATCCAACAGTATAAAAAGAGATGCATACTCATTTTTAGACAATTTTTTCAAAAATTGAACCCTCATTTTCAAAAGGAAAGAGAACATTACATAATGCTACTTTGCATCATTTGGCAAATATCTTACAATAATGAAATTTCTGTCGTCCATTCAATATCGATCTGATATTACTAACAATATTTGACAAAGTTTGTGCCCTACCACAACAAAGACCATTTCATTCTACAAAGACTAGGACTAATACCAAAACTCAAAACAGAAGAGAAAATAGATAGAAGTTGATATTGGCCAGTGCATAACTCAAGCAAAGCAAGTTCACTACAGCAACCCGGCGGTTTTGAGGGCAGCGGTAAAATCTTCTGTGCTGTTCTGAACCTGCACATCCAGAGAAGCGTCGTCATTGACTAGTTAATAATTATGAAGCAAAAATGTATAGAATGATGTTTAAAGTGTACGCTAGAGCAAGTTGACATTACCTCGGTAACTCTTGTACCAAAATGTTTCTCAATCTTCTCCATTAGCATGTGATCCCTATCGCCACAGAGTAAATTGAACACAGCCCCTACAAGATCCTCATAACAACCAGGTCAGTTCATTAAACAAGATTCTCATCAATTTATATATCAAAGGCCAAGATGTTCTGAAATTTTAAAAAGGAAAGGTAAACTATCAGATTCTGGACAACATGGGACAAACTCGTTATTGTACTTAAAGCTTATATTCACAAGCAAATCAAGATGCTCATTCCAAATTTTCCTTTTCCTGGTACATTTTCATGAAGCAGGATGACTCCCTGGAGGCTGATCTTTAACATCATTGAAGAGACGAGAAGACCTCAGTTGTCAATGATAAAACTTATTTTTGCGAGAAAAAACTGTAAATGACCAAGTTTAGTAAATATAAATTATCAATGGCGATTTCCACCTTCAAGCCAAAAAGAGGAAGGTTTTATGCAAATCAAGTAAAACTACCGAGTAGCCATCTTTAGATGTACTTTTCTAGGCTCTTCTCAAAAATGTATCAAACATTCATAGCTATCATGGGCCCAATGTCTATCAGTGAGCTCATTTTAGACTTGAGCTTGGTCGATCTTGTGAAGAACTAAAAACCACAACATGAAGCACAACTATAACTCCTAGCACATTAGCTATCCTGACCCAGTTCAATCAAAATGGATAGTCTATCCAGCCAAGTGAAATGAAGGGTACAACTAACATAACCAGGGAGAAGATAATGTTTATGTAAATTTACAGCACACAAAATATCCTGAACAAGCAACTAATTTAAGCAACAGCCACATTAAATGTATAATATGCAGTTGGAGAAGGTCGCAAATCGCGACTTAGCCAGTTATTTTATGTCAAAATATGCGAGTCCAAAAACTTAAAATTGATATAATCATTATCATAAAACATAGCAAACACATAGAACCTTATTTGAGAATGTACTCAACCTTTTATCACGAGCACATCATAAATAGAGGTGTTTCAACCACACAATCCAATGAACAATTTAACTTACCTATTAATTGCAATACTATAACGCTTTACTCTAAGAATGTGCCAACCACAAAAAATGAAAATACGAAATAAGGAATGCAGAAGATTACCTTTGCGGCCAAATCGCCCAGCCCTGCCAATCCTATGCAGGTAAACCTCAAAGTCAGGCTGTTGACCTCGCTGTGCTCTACTCTCCTCATACTTCACTGGAAGATCATAATTGATTACCACGTTAACCTAAAAGGTAGAAACAGAATGTCAGTATAGTAAATGAAGTTTAGCTAAAGGTGTAGTACGAAAAATAGAGCTCGCATACCTGCTGCTGGTCAAATCCTCGCGCAAGGAGATCAGTGGATATAAGAACTTGGGTTAACCCATCCTTGAATTCTTTGACAATCTTATCTCTGTTTTCCTGTGAAAGCGAACCATGAATAGTGGTGACTTCATAACCAAGATCAACAAGTGCCTTGTGCAACGTGCCTGCATTGTTCTTTGAGTGAACAAATATGATTGCTTGCCCCAAATTCTCCCCTAATTCAAATATTCTGTCTTTAATCACCATAATCTTCGTCAGCTCCTCAGGGCAATTCACCTTGTACTGCTTTATAGCATCCAAGGATAGCTCTTCTTTCTTCACAAAAAGTTGGTTGCAATCTGGTTTAACTGTCCTTGTTACAAATTCCTTGACAGTCTCACTGAATGTAGCTGAAAACAGAAGAACCTACAGACACCATGGAAACAGAAAAATCAAAATTGTTTCGAAGCTTGAGCATGCAAATCAGAACTTGGTCAAGCTTAATCATTACCAACCAATATATTTGAAGAACAGCATGTTATAATTGAGTTAAATCGATGTGTGCACATAGAACTACGCATAATTTACAGCATAATAACTTGTTCAGATCATCCTTCAAAATATAGAAAACAACCAACAGATAAATGTCACTCACTTTAAAATCAGTAACCAATAGTTCAATTATAGGCAAAGGGTGCATTTCATAAATGAGGCACATTCAAAGGAAATGGTTATATGAAATTCCAAGGAAGAAAGCATAAAATTCTTAATCATGGTTAAACAAAAACAGGGAAAGATAAAGTAAATGCCATATTCAATTGAACAACTACCTTCACCAAAACATATATTTGTCATTAAAATTGCCTCCAAAACTAGTTAGCGATGGATAATAGTTCATAAGTGGGGATATATATCAGTGGGTTTGAGCAGATCTTTTACAGGTCAGACTGGCTAATTTCAGACCTAAAATTTCTGTCAAGCTTTCAACAGTCATTATTTGTAGTTCTGGACTAAACTGTGATGGCACTTTCTCACGGATCACAATATTATAGCATAAAAATGCAGGATAAAATTTTAAAAATTATTGGATAGATTTGGTAGCTCACCAATGAAGAACCATTCTAGACCAGAGAAATTGGAAGACAACTGAACAAACATTTGTACACATGCAAGCAGGAACAGACATGCAGCACAAATGCAAGTACATATAAATAAAAAACAAATAAATGAAAAACACAAGCATAATTCAAAACACATGTAACAAAAGAAAATACTTATATATCACATCTATAGCTACCACCACAGATTTATGTTAACCAAATGATGATGCAACAGACCTGGCAGCGAGGGTTGACCCTCTCGATGTCCTTCATTATTTTCAAGGAGTCGTCCTTAAATCCATCCTGCAGCAACATAATTCAATGGGAATTTAATGATAAATAACAACAAATGCATATAAAAGCTTAGTTAAGAAAATGCAAAATAAGCAAAGCATATGTATGGTACAGACTATAAACATCCAAATTGTGTTATTGCTAGCTTATGATCAAGCAAGGAAGAGATAACTTCCTATATCATTTCAAAGAAATGACAATCGACCAGAAGATTCCTAGAGCCCAAAACAAAAAATAAGGTTATGCCACATTGCCTTATAAATGTCTAATTTGTGGTTCCCCCACCAAAAGATGAGAGCCAGTATAATAAATAAATAAACTTACAGGTTGCTCATTTCATGACAACAGATGGGTCTTAACTAGGAGTCTAGGATTTCAAAACAGTTGACATGATTGGACAATAATCCAGCACAAATTTCAATGATAACTTGATCAACTACCAGAATCATTTTAAAGTTAGAATTTTCTTATGCACCAACTGTCCCTAACTTAGAATTTTCCAAGCGTAAATTCCAACCATTTTTGACTTCCCAGCTGAGGGTTAGACTATACACCTCACGAAATGAGCAAGCATAGATAAGCTTATCCACATAACCATTTAGTAAAAAAAACAGCAAAGGTTTCCATCAACTTTGAATTTCATAAAAATTCCTTGTACTTGTAAACGCACTATATTACCTGAGCCAACATGTGATCAGCTTCATCAAAAACAAGAATCTTCAGATAACTTAAGCCCAGTTTCTTTTTTGCAGTCCAGTTCTTTATCGTACCAGGAGTACCAATTACTACTTGTGCTGTAATTGGTGGCCGTTTAGTAATTGGTACATAATTAGGGCTGTCTTTATCACCAGGTATAGCACACTCCGAGCTAATACCAGTGTACTTCCCCATCTTCCGAAGAACTTCCATGTTCTGCAAGATTCACTTACAACCATCAAATCCCAAATAAAGAACATATACCTACCAATAAAAACAATTTGAGAGCCAGCATTCCAGGTTTGTAGGATTTATTAACTACAGATTTTACATGTTCTAGGTAATTTACATATTTTTGTACAAAAATAAGCATATTTAAGTTCTGTTTTCTGCTTTTTTCATCTTACCTAAATCTAAATTGAAAACAAATAGATTTTTACCTGCTGAGCCAATTCTCTTGTAGGGCAAATGCAGAGTGCCTGAGGAACCTGCTGTTTTGGGTCAACTCGACTCAGCATTCCAAGCACAAAACAAGTAGTCTTCCCGGAGCCATTGTGCGCCTGTGCTATTAAGTCCTTGTTCGGTGGAGTCAGGATCATCGGAAGTGTAGTTTTTTGAATTTTGCTAGGCCTCTCAAACTTCATTTCGACATACAAACCCTTTAAGAGCTCATCAGATAGATTCAACTCTTCAAAAGTACTTGCTGAAGTGTATAGTGTATCACCAGAAGTAACCTAAATTGAATCAACCCAGATAGATTAACAAAAGGAAGAACTAAAACCTAATCCTTATGACCAAAATATAAACATATTTAATGTCACAACAAATAAAATCACAACTCTTTAACTAAAGAGCATATTTTTCAATAGATTAAGAAAATTACGAACCTAAACCTAATCTTTTTTACCAAAATTTAAACATAAACAATGATGGTCTAAAGAGCATATTTTTCAACAAAAACCCCCCCAAAGCAATATTACATATCAGGACCATTAGTGCTCTCAGTGGCTATAACTTTCCTTTCAACCCCTCGTTTCAACTCCTCGAACCAACATTAAGCCCCAAAAACAGAAATTATCACCAATCAACTTTCTCAGAAACCAAGCAGTACCAAATCAAAAAAAAAAAAAATCCAAAACAATAACTATAATCCCAAATCAAAAGCAAGAGAACGAGAGAGAGTACAGCTTGGATGTTGGAGTCTTCGGGCTCATCGAGAAACTGATTCACTTTCTTATCATCGATCGTCAAGGCCTCAACATTGAGCTCGGAAGCGACTTTGTCTTCAGATGTGGAAGGCGCGCTGGACTCGTCGGCCTCTTCGGCAGCATCGGCCCAAGAAAACTTCGCCTCCGCCGCAGGAGGCTTAGCGGCGGTGGTAGAATCGGCGGCGGCGGCGGCGGAATCGGAGGCGTCGGCCATTGTAGACGGAGAAGAGTAGATCGTGACAGTTGATGGTAGAAACAGAAGAAAGTACAGTGAGACTAGAAAGTTGAGGAACGATCTGTTGTGTTATTTATAGCTCTTATTTGCTATTTAGCTTATCGCTGACGCTTCTCGTTTTCACAATCAGCTTCTTATTGACGCTTGTATTGTTAACTTCACATTGGGTGGTAATTAATACGAGTACTATTTTTATTTTCGTTTCTTTACGTTTGATTGGGCTGTCTTGTTTGGGCTTAGGATATTGGGCTTGGCAACGACTTGAGAATGTATTTTGGTGAACAACCTAAGCCCAAAGTACATTTCAGCCCGGATCTGATGGAGGCTGGGCTGGGCTAGGCTGGGCTTATAATTTAATTAATTAAGGGTAAATTATTTATGCAGTTACTACTGTCGATTAAAGTCGGCCTCGAATCTTATCTCGAGACTTGAGCTTAAAGCCCCTCATGTCCAAAGGTAGCAATTTCCCTGACATGAATCAAAGTACCCTATCAGTCCAAAAGACGGGCCTGCACCTGGTTCGCTTGCAGTCCATTTTTTGGATATAAGGTTGAGTTGTCGCCTCCCTCCATGGTGTCCATGCCACTAGCGACATGGACCTCAGTCGCCCCTCCTCTCTTGCGCTTTATAACAGAAACCAAACCACCATCAAGCACCTCTTGAGACTCCACCTCTTTTGGAGTCATCGGAACCAAACCTGATCCTAAAGCCCTCTCCACCGACGATTTCTAGTTATCCGATTGAAACTGTTTCACACCAAACTCCACCGTTGTTTTACTCTCCCACCACCTCCTTTCCATACATGATCTTGCACATTTTTTCATCGTGCCCCATAATATCATATAAAAAGCAAAATTTCTTGTATTTGAAATTGACCCAACTCCACTCACCCCCACTGATTTTACCTTCATAAGCCTCCTAATAGGCTTCTACACGCCCACCATGATCCGAATCCGCACATAAGAATATTGCGCATACATGATATTTCGATTGTCCAACTCCATAAATATGCCAATGAGATCTTTGATCCTCTTGCAATCCTTCCTTGTTACAAAGCCTTCAGTAAGACATAAAGTTGAACCCACAAACTCATATCATACAGATCAACCAGGGTAGCAATATCCCCAAGCTTAAGCTACTTACAGATCAAGGCTTGAAAATTGAATGTTCAAGGCCCCCTCTCAAGAACCCAATTTCCATCACTTTCATGGTATAATTCGAAAAGAAATTGTCATTCTCCCTACTCCTCAAATACCTCAAATGTGCTAAAGCATTCCATCGATTTTCACAATGAACCCATCTTGGCACTCATCGCCTTAAAATTGATAAACGAATAAGTGACCCACTATTCTCCAACATTGAACCCCCTTTTTTTACTCCCAACCTCTTCCACTGTGTTCACCACCATACCACCTTCTTCTTCATCCTCTAATCGGAGAGATCCCATCCCCACAACCATTTGAGACACCATTTCTAGAAACAACCGAAAATAAAAATGGACAATGAGAACAAAACAACACATCTGGTATTGATGTAAGCTCGACCCCGTTATCCACACTCTGCTCGAGATCACCAATAGCCTCACCCCTATGTCGCCGCAACCCTACGATATATTATGCTCCTCTAAACCCTAAATGCTTTGGTCCTTTAATTCTTTGCACTGGTTTTATAATACTTTCAATATGGAAGTTATAGTTTTACAAGATTACAAAATTATACAATTGAAATTTTTACGAAATTTAACATTAAATCTTGATTTATGTGAAATGTACATATTTTTATAGATAATTTGTTCATGTTAAATCAGACAGTAATGTCGAGATTATTTAATTGTGACTAGAAGAATACTTAGGCTGTTATAAAAAAGTGAGCTAGAACTAGCTTAATTATAAGGATAAAGATAAATTTTAAAAAAAAAGTAGGAGAAAGAAACAAGAAAAATAATCACGAAATCTGAAGAAAAACATTGAAATTTTGGACAAAATCTTAAAGGATGGTAAAACTACAATTTTAGTCCATAGTTTAAAATACTGTAAAACTAGGTATAAGTACTTGTTATAATAAATTTAATAGATACTTTGAGGACAATATCAATTTAACTTTTTTATTTTATTTTCGGTACGCACCTTTATATATATATAATATATCAAAATTACATGCATTGCATATTAGAAATATTTACGATATCACTGCCCAGTGTTTATCATGTTCGAGACGTAACAATGTCTAAAATATTTAAATCAAAGCCTCGATACATACATAGTTTTAAAGAACCCTAA
>JAYMTK010004919.1:0-10692 GCA_036897405.1 Pelargonium myrrhifolium | reverse complement strand
ATAACAAAAAAAGTATTTTGATTTTGATTGTTTTACAATAATAAGTAAATAAGAAGGACAATATTGTCACATAAGTTAAAAATGGTATAAAAAAACAATAAATGGTGTGAAAATAGCTCCTCCCTAATCATATTATCACATCAAAATACGGAGAAGAAGTCAACGATCGTTGACCAATTCCTGGTCAAACCGGTAGTCAGCTGAATCAAGCAAGCAACCACCACCCATCCAGATGTCTGCTCTTCTTTCTCCATTTCCGATTTGATTCTCTCTTTTCACAACAATTACAGTGAAAGACGAAGAAGAAGAAGAAGAAGAAGAAGTTTGATTTCTCGGAATTCTCATTCCCAATTCCCTATACATTTCCTGGATTCCACTTTCCTCTATATCTCCGCCCCTTTCCTTGCACACTATTCAACCAATTTTCCCTTCCAATTCATGAAATCGAACTAACAATTTCTCCATGGGAGGGCTTTGCTCCAAGTCTCCTCCTCCCGACAGGGGCTTGTATAGAGACGACGCCAATGCCATCGACCACCGGCATGTCGGAGAGGTCACGGACGACAAGCAGTTGCCGGAGGAGGCCGCCCACGGCGGCGGCGAGGTCAGCCAGGAGGACTTCTACGACGGTATTCCTCGGTTCACTCATAAATCTAGATCGGTCAGGTCTACTCAAGCTGCTGTTGCCAAGGTTGGTCCAATCACCTTCTCTTCAGTTCCGTCTCTTGCTTTTTCTTTCAATGAAATGATTTGTTCGGATTCATTATAATGATCTGCTAGTTGAGTTGAGTATGGTGAATCTGGTGTTCCTTTACAACCAGACAGTGAAGTGGCTACTTTTTGTGACAACTCAATTTGGATGGAGAAAGTGTTTGATTTAGCTTTATCTTTTTTTAAGGATGATTGCATATTTTGTGTCTGCCATGTATGTGCTGAATGTGATTCATGATGATGTGCATGCATTGTCTAAGTGGGGGTAATCAGATGGTGCACAGAGTAATTTTTGAAATTTGAATAGTTAAATGACCGAGTCTTCAAACATTTGCAAGATGGTGATTGGCATTTTTGTAGTTAAATGACCGAGTCAAGTTGGAGAATGTTAAAATTATGAAATTCTAATGACACAATTTTAAACTTTTATAGAAATTTGAATCATAATGTTCGAGTAGAAAACTACTCTGTTTGTTAATATCCTAATGGAATGAGGTGCGGGTTGTACTTTGTTTGTAGTTCCCTCCATCACTTTCTTTAGGTGAATCCATTCTTGTTCTCTCTATATTCATATCACCATTGATTCTAAAGATAGTTAGTGACATCTACTTATTATGCAGTTAAAATTTAGTGTTGCACTTCATTGCTTGGTTTACGTTTTTACAGGTTTCAGAGGTGAGCTCACGCATAGGCCGAGCTGGTACTTTTGGGATTGGGAAGGCAGTGGAGGTCTTAGATACACTTGGCAGCAGCATGACAAATTTGAATGCTAACAGTGGATTTATTTCTGGGGTAGCTACAAAAGGGAATGATATTGGAATATTGGCTTTTGAGGTTGCAAATACAGTTGTCAAGGGTTCCAGTCTTATGCTGTCCCTTTCTAAACAAAATGTAAAACATTTAAAAGACGTGGTGCTTCCTTCAGAAGGTGTACAACATCTAGTATCAAAAGACATGGATGAGCTTCTACGAACAGTTGCTGCAGACAAGAGGTCGATAAAACTTATCAAATGGCTTATTGAGTGATCTAGTTTTAAGTAGTCAACGTTGTACTGTTTAATTTATTTAAGTTCTACTTCTGATGATTTATTGAATTTTCCATAAGCAGGGAAGAATTAGAAGTTTTCTCTGGAGAAGTTGTTCGTTTTGGAAATCGTTGTAAAGACCCACAATGGCATAACCTTGATCGCTATTTTGAGAAGTAATTTGGATGCCCCTTTATCTGTTATTTTAAATTTGAGTACACTATGCATTGAAAGTATGCAAATTCATTCCTTACTGACACACTTGTTGTTTCATTTGTTAGAATTAGCAGAGAACTTACCCCTCAAAATCAATTGAAGGATGAGGCAGAATCAGTGATGAATCAATTAATGACAATGGTTCAGCATACAGCTGTAAGTATCTAGCAGAAACACACATATACCCTCTTTGTTTCTTGTATCATGTACAGTCCAGTCTATGTCTTTGAATAGCTAAAAAACATTAGAAAGGGCCAATTAAACACATACATTAACAGCACTCAAGGAATTACGACAAACAAAGTTACTGGACAAGTTAAGTTTGCTATATATACCATAGACTGCTACGCCAATATCACCTTGTTTCCTTTGCCATATGAGCACCAACACCATTGCACCACAACAGAACACATTTTGAAATAAGACCGAAGTTGGCATTATGAAAAACAAATTTTCCATAGTAATATTCACTGAATTAACTTGAACTAGAACTACAGTTAAGATGAAGTGAAATAGAAATGAAAGAGTGTGACAAGGTAGCAAGTGGAGTCTTGGGTGAAATTACCATTATTCCTCCAAGATGACTTGAGAGTTGAGAATCTTTCTAAAACTGTATGTTGAATTACTTTCAGGAACCCATTATTTGTTACTAGTCATGAACCTTGTGAGTCTATCGTATCCACCTGTTGATTCTTACAGTCAAGCCTCTCCTCTAATCTTACTTTCTCTTGCAGCAACTTACCAAAGCAGTTTTTTTAGCTGCTGTAATATATTAAATTTCTTGCCATGTGCCGTAAGGGCAGTCATATAATGTTGACTGTGGGCAATCATATGTGAACTATTGTGAGATTAGTATTGGCTTGTACATATTCCAGATATTATAGAAGATAAACATTGGTTTTCTTTGGGTAATAGGACTTGTACCATGAGTTGCATGCATTGGACAGATTTGAACAAGACTATCAGCGTAAGCGTGTAGAGAATAGTTCTGCTTCCACACAGAAAGGTGCCTTTTATTTTCTTTCATATGCAGCTATATTTCAATTTCCCAGTTCCAACTTTTAGTTCAGTTGTGATAGTTCTGCTTCCAAACAGAAAGGCTACATAATATATGACATTTGATATTTAATCCAAAGTAAATTCAGTGATGAATTTAATCCAAAGTAAATTCATAATATATGACATGACATGTGATATTTCTACTTTAATGTTATGAATTTAAATTGCTTCCTTTTAGATAATTTTGACAGTGTCATGATCTGGATCTACTAATTGAACTGAATGAACTTGATACTTTATGTAATCTTAAATATTCACTAATATTTCTTTCTCTGGACAGGTGATACCCTTGCCATCTTGAGGGCAGAACTAAAAAGCCAAAGAAAACAAGTAAAAATGTTAAAGAAAAAGTCACTTTGGTCCAAGAGTTTGGAAGAGGTATCGTAGCTTTTTCTTACCTTTCTTGTAATATATGCTTCCATAAATTGATGAGTTTCTATTCTCTTGAAACTTCTCAAATTTGTTCCAATGTTTTTCTCTGTTAAAAAATAGATAAACTCTTTTGGGATGAAGACTTTGATAAAATGAACTGGTAAAAATTGTAGTTCACCAATCCAAAGGTTTGTACTACAGGTGATGGAGAAGCTTGTGGATATTGTCCATTTTTTGTATCTGGAGATATACAGTGAATTTGGCAGTGCTGGTATGTATGCTTTTATCGAAGTCAAATGCATACTCAACCTCATCTTCCATACCGCATGTGATTCATACCTCATTGTAACAACTTGCATCATCCCAAAAAATATCCTACTGTTGTAACATGTGTAGTGGGTCGCATGCAAGGAGCACCAGTATCAATCTATTCCCACCACATCTATTTAACAATTGACTAAATCAATCATTACAGATTTGTAGTTTATCAAATTCATTCAGCAAATAATATACAGGTAAAATAGAAGGGAGGAGGGTGAGAGTATTCTAATTATAGGTTTGTTTTCAGTTCCATTATCGGTATCATCTGCCTCTGTTCATATTTCAGTTATTTAATCACTAATGGCATCAACAGTTATGTTTGTCAATCAATTCACTTTGAAAGTTCCCTTGGATCTTAATTACAAATTGGGTTTCTAGACTTTGCTTCTGGAGTCTACTTCATTCTTATCAGAATTTATCAGATGTTTCCTTTGCATGTGTATTTCAGTTTCTATATTTTGCATGATGCCCTTACACAATCACAAATACATAAGAGTTCAAGAGTTGGTAATGATGTTTTGTTGTGGTCTTAATATTGCAGACAATGATAAACCTTTGAAGGGAATTGTGAACAATCATCAAAAACTGGGACCTGCTGGTCTTTCTTTGCATTATGCAAATATTATTCTGCAAATTGATACTCTTGTGAGTATATTTTCTCTGTTCATTGTCTTGTATCTCGTACTGCATATTCCTCCAAATGTTTTAAAAAAATTCTATTGAGTCAGTTTTAATGCAATCAGGTAGCTCGATCATCTTCTATTCCTCCAAGTACAAGGGACACTTTATACCAGAATCTGCCACCCAGCATAAAACTAGCTTTGCGCTCCAAATTACAATCATTTCTTGTCAATGAAGAGGTATCGCCCAAATCATTAATTTCTTGTACTACTGATGATGATTGTTAAATGTGTGTTTGTGCATGTAAGTATATTTACCGGAAGAAAAATGAATGGAACTGAACTCAGATAAGATGATTATCGGCTTCCTTCTTTCGGGACTAAATTATGCATTGAATTAAGTTGGTAAAACATCCTGTACCTTTTCCTATCATCCTTAAATCTTATTTTTCTGCAGCTTACTATTACAGATATCAAAACCGAGATGGAGAAAACTCTGCACTGGCTTGTTCCGATCGCATCAAACACAGCAAAGTAAGATGGCCAATCTGTGAAATCTACCCCTTGTGTTTTCTCATAAATATACTTCTATCCCGGTCTAACCATTACTTTTCTTACACATGTTCGCAAATAATATAAATCAGAGCTCATCACGGTTTTGGTTGGGTTGGAGAGTGGGCAAATACAGGGTAATATAAAAACTATATTCGTTTTTTTTTTTCCTTCCATTTTTCCTATTTTCTGTTTATAGAGTTAAGCTGGTATGTGGGAATTAACAAAGACAACTCTTATATACAGATCTGATTTAAACCGGAAGCCAACACAGATGGATGTTATTCGGATCGAGACACTACACCACGCAGACAAGGGAAAAACAGAATCCTATATTCTTGAACTTGTTACATGGCTTCACCATTTGGTCAGCAAATCCAAAACTGGCAGCAATGGTAGTGTCATGAGGTCACCAGTCAAATCCTCAAATCTTGCACCAGTTCGAAAAACAAATGAGCAGCTCAACCATGAACTCGCCAATGCCTCGTCACCCATACTAACTGTTGAAGACCGGGAAATGCTGCGGGATATAGCTCAGAACAAAAGAAGCCGGGGAATCAGCAAGAGTCAGGACTACGACTCTGGGAAAACGAGGTTGAGAAAGTATGACAGGCTCAGCAAGAGTAGCAACCAATCCCCAACAAGGGGAAGCAAAGAATTATTCTCCTTTAAGAGGCTCACCTCCAGTGTTCCTGTCATTGATTTTGGCATCGACAAGGCGAAAGCATTGGATGTCATTGACAGAGTGGACACGGTCATTAGGTAATTTACATGATAATAGGTATCATCCTCCCATGGAAGAGTAGATTGAAATCAGAGGACATCTCATGTATATTAATATGTACCGTAAAAATGGCTTGTAAGCCGGTGGTGGCATCTGCTATAGCTTCGGATTTCGTTGATGCTTCTTCAGTCTCTACATCGATAGCTATGCAAGAAGGAACCACAGAACGGGCTTGCACAAAGGCGGGAGTTGAACAAGTGCTATACCGATACTTTCATGGTAATGAGAACATAGATTATAGAGAAGTGTGTTGTACAGAGAACATCATTTTTCTTATATATCAAGTTTTGGGTTGAGAATTGATTTACCTCTTGTTAACTTTGTCCTCCTCGTCCTTTTATCGTCTCTTACGAGCATATATGGAACTCTCTTCATGTGAACACGAAAAGCTGTACACATAAGGAAATATATAGATTTGGCAGACTACAATGCCAACAAAAGTATCCACAAAATACAGCACAAAAGGGTAGAGTTCAATTCAAAAGTACCATATCTTTTCTACTTGAAAAACAAAAACAAGAAACTATACAAAAGCATGGTTGCATAACCCTAATAATTTAACCGGATATCATTTCTCAGATTCTGCTGCATCTGTGGAATTGCTGCGACTACATTAGCGTCTCGGGAGGGATTGACCTTGGGAAACTATCAACAGTATCCAACCTAGCAGGTTTGACGAGCATTTCCTCTGCGACGACTTTTGGAACAGAAACCAAACTAGCAGGTTTATCGTGTATTTCCTCTTCGACGAGTTCCTGATCAGAATCCAAACTGGCAGGTTTGATACGTATTTCCTCCGCGATGACTTCTGGAACTTGACGTAATAATCGCTTCTGTTCATCTGGTTGCTTAAGCATTGCCCTCTTCGCTAAGAGCTCGTATAATGTGCAACATCATCAATCAAGTTAAGGTACTAAACAGTACTAATGTAGTGACTTAATGGAAAGGTAAAGAAGAAAGTGACTAGTAGTTTTCGTGGGAACAAAGTTTTGAGCAAACTCAACGCATCCATTTTGTGTTTAGTGAGTGCTAACTTGTGGCAAATTAGTATCAACACTATGTTACATAGGTTACACTAGGAAAGGATATTCTCTTCTTCGTCCCTTCTCGTTCATGAAATCGATGCGGTGTTGTAATCTGACCAACTCTCTCGGAATCCACTAGTTGATGATAAGAAAATAGAATAAGTCAAGATATAGAAGACAAAGTTAGAGAAAACAGGCACACAGTAAACAAATATATCACCATAACCATTACTGTGATAATTTCATACAGCATCTCAAAACTTATTTAATTTTATTTTTCCTATGTCCAGATATGTTTGAAAAATACAGGGTCTGGATTATTTTAAATATCTTGAGTGAGAGAAGATTTATTTCCGAGATAGAGTTAGTAATACATACGTCCTTCATTATCAACTCATGCAGAACTTTGGCCTTTTCTTCAACCTCCACCTGTTAAACAAAACGATGGATTATATATCAGAGAAACTAGCTTGTCTTGCTTCTATTCTATCTAATCTAAAGAAGACCAACTTTAATGGATGATGACAGAATATGGTAACATATTGGTGAACCAGTTTATGATGCAAAGAAACATTCATATATCCTTCGAGAACACTTAGGTGCACATAGGCCACTATTCAGCTTAACTTAAACTATTTAGGAAGGCTCATCCGTTTGTGTATGAGAGAACTTACAACGGTAAGCTTTTGAAAAATGCCATTTTTGATCTTTTCTTGCAAATCCTTGCAGTCATCCTGCACAGAGTTCCATGATTAAGTAATCAATAATTTAGAAGTTTCTATCAAA
Organism: Pelargonium myrrhifolium; assembly: GCA_036897405.1. Taxonomy (NCBI): domain Eukaryota; kingdom Viridiplantae; phylum Streptophyta; class Magnoliopsida; order Geraniales; family Geraniaceae; genus Pelargonium; species Pelargonium myrrhifolium. Next base: position 3,221 of record JAYMTK010004919.1, on the reverse strand, counting down.
GCACATATCTTGAAACAACAAAGCATAATCAGCTATCCAATAACCCTCACAGAATTTGTAACAATGGGGCCGAATTGAAGTGTGGGGTGAACCACCCTCGATCATGAGACCACGTCGGGTACTTGGACTGAGTAGCCCATCTGGTTGGGACAAATACGGGGTTGAAGCCGTATGAAAGCGACAAGACAAGGGATACATAGATAGTCAGTAGGATCACCTCGGCAAAACATGACAGAGGTGATGTAGTCGACTAATGGGGAGCAACCAGGCCCACGGACAGAATGCGAGCCGCACGACGAAATAATTGGTATGTTCCCTAAAATGGCATGGGATCTCTCACTATAAATAGTAATGAAATACTACAATAGACTCTTGATCAGCATATTGAGATCTAACTTGGCCGTCGGAGGGACTTCAGTTGGGAGAAGCTTAGTTTTGCAGGTTAGATACTTTGCTGTGGGGAAGGAGGTGTTCGGTATATTTCAGCTGCATCATGATACCACAGCTCAGGGAGTTCGTGCGCTATCACAAACTACGCCTGGAATAAATTAGTCAACTTGTTTATGTTTAACACCTTCACAAGTGTTCACATTCGTGTCTAGAGTGACCCACCATTGTGTTATATATTCTTTTTGTCACATGAAGCATATCCTTGAGCAAAACCAGATAATTAACTAAAAATGTATTGAAGATTGTTAAGAATTTATTGAGACTTGAAGTTATGAGATGTAAGTCTACATGACTTCATCTGAGATCCTAAAGCTCCTTTGAGAGTTGAAGTTACAAGAATAAACATCAAAACAACCAAACAAAAGCCAACCCAGTTTAATTTGAGCATGAGAAGGTATGAGAATGGATAATAATTAATTCCATTCTACTGCAAACTATAACGGGGTTTACTAGAAACCAACAATACCAAGGGAAAAGCTAACACTTGCCATGATCATAAACTAGTCTTCACTTTTTCTAAAGTCCACCCAGATCTAGTAATAAGAAAGATACCAAACAAGATCATCACAGATTCACACTAATTTTGAATTCACTTGGCATTTCCTTTCGTCAATTTGGCACGCTGTAAGAAAAGAACCCTTTAATCAAGTTGGTTACCTCAGTGCAGCCATTATCACACAATGTTGAAATGGGAAGCTCATTGGGAATACTGGAAAGCTGCAGGAGTACATCACTGTTGATTTCACCTGTCGTCGATACTATCTTTATTCCTGCAAAAATTCACAGTTATATTGAGGAAGCAACATATGTTCAAAGAGCACCAACTAGTTTACAGAAGATAATATCATACGTTCATTGTAAGGTAGAGTTAGGAGAGTGAAGATTTTAAAAATTAGTTATGATCCTCAAGAATTAGAAAATTCCAATGCATGTTATTCTAACAGAATCCTATTTACTTGGACTAGAAAACAACAAGATTTCAATCATATTATCAACAACAAAAATAACTTTATATCATATTGACTAGTTACAATTACCGGTAACTTGCAAGAGTTGGTAAGGACTTCTCTGCATGCAGTCTCTAGGGTGTGTCTTGACTTTAACAAAACTTCCAACCACCTTGCTCTCAAAAGTTTCAGGCTCCTTCAATAGCTCCTCCACCAAACTCTTCCTTAGGTAAATAAGCTTAATATTGTCGACAACTATTGATGCAAAACAGCTCTTTTGAACTTCAAAATCCACATATTTTTCCTGTGATTCCCCATCTGAGCTCGAGATCTTCTGTTTCTTCCGTGACTCCGCGCTATTCTTTTCATTTCTCTGAAAGGAATTACCTTCCTTTTCGGACACATCTTCACCTTCCTCAGATAAGTCCAAGTAATTAGCAGCAAAATGAGTTTCCAGCAAGTTATATATCCTATTCTTAGTAACCACTTTCTTTCTGAACATAGAAAACAGCTTTTCGTCACAAAGAATTTTCCTCTTTTTCTCTGGATGGAATAGGCCTTTCTCTTTAATGTATTCAGAAATTATAGATTCCACATCGTACTGTGATAACGGATTGGATGTATCTTTACCAATTGATGTGAGAAACTCAATCAGAGGTTTTGATCCCCATCCAATAAATTCCTTGGAATCCATTCTTTTTTTGCCCATTGGATTGTGCTCTTTTACAATAAAACCAGAACTGGAATCAGAGTCTGAATCAGATATTAGAAACTCAACTTCTTCATTACCCTTTCCATTTCTGACTGGGTAGGAGCCATACTTGTAGTTCTTGCCCTTCTGTAACAAAACGTCTGCAGGATAAACGTCATTTTCCAATGTCAAGTCTTCGTCTTTCTTTATGATATGCCAATATTCCTTGAATAGACATTCTTCTCTATTTCGATCATTGAAGTCTAACTTCTCCTGCAAGTGAACAACCATTCAGCCCAAAGAAAATATGCATCAATGTAACAAATGAACGTCAAGATAAATACATGTACCCAAAACAATGATAACAAATCAAGAAAATGATAAAACAGAAAATTGTTAAGAACAAAAAACAAATAGATGACAAGAACAAAAGACACTGAAAGTTATGAGAAAGGTATTGTGAGTAATTGGACAAGACACTGAAAATTTCCTACAAACTTTGGAAAGAAGAAAACTATAAGGACTAGCATTCACAGATATCATATCTAAGTTTATCTTTTAGTTGACTTCATGTCAAAAGAAGAGTCTTCTCCATAGAATTATAAACCAAAATTTAGTGCATGCCCACAATTCGGAAATTACACATCTCTGTAGAAATTTAATTAAATCAAAGAACTATGCACATAACTATATTTTGGTTCATAAATTTTAACAAACAGTTGAGTATAAGTTTATTGAAAGATTAACAAAGATTAGAGAAGAAAAAGGAAGATAATGAAGTCAACAATACATCGAAGGAGAAAAATAGAACGATGGTTTGAGCTCACTGATTCATTTGTTTATCTGTATCGGTATTTTTAATTTTTTTCATCTGTACACAGATAAATTTATATACATAGAAAGAAGTGCCTAACTCGGGTAAATACAGGATTCTTCTAAGCCGTTATATATTGAACTAGAATAGGGGGGAAGAGACATGTGTTCTATTTGCAGAGTGTTTAAGGAAAGTAATTCAGAAGAAAACGTTTATTTAGGCATATTTCAAAAAAAAAAAAAAAAAAAAAAAGAAGGGGTTGTTTTTTTTAAGCCCCCCGCGGATTTTCCCAAAAAAAAAAAAATCGCCAGGGGGAACG
>JAYMTK010004918.1:0-10692 GCA_036897405.1 Pelargonium myrrhifolium | reverse complement strand
TGGTACAATAAAAATTTGGGTACTAAATTGGATTTCACGGATAAGTTTGAGTACCATTTTTGCGTTAATCCCAAAAAAAATAAAATAATAATAACATTCCAATAATGGTGTGCTCACTATCACACAATAAAGACTCCACACTTGGCTTTTGCTTTCCTGTTGTGTGGCTCATCAATCCCACCAAAACTTCTCTCCCTCTCTCTCTTCTTCTTTCTCTGATCTGCCATGGCCACCAGCGCGAGAGTCATAGCTTCTGCGACCACCACTTGTTTGCTCTCCAGACGCCCATTTGCTCTCAAGCACAGGCCTCTTCCCAACGCTCTCTTCTTCACCACCAAAAGACTATCCGTCTCCTCCAAAAGGTTTTTCACTTGCACAGCTATTCGAAACCCCGAAGTCCTCAAAATCAAGGAGGAAGGCCAGCCTGAAACCCTCGATTACCGAGTCTTCTTCCTCGACACTTCCGGGAAAAAGGTTTTCTTTTGATTTTCTCTCATCTTCCTGCATTTTAAATCTGTTTCGCTCCCTTGAAAATGTGTCTGGGTAATTTCTGGTTTCTGTACGAAAGGAAGCTAAATTTATAAAATGAAACTCTATTTACTTATAAGTTCCTGGCTTGCTGATACTTTACTTTCACTTCTGCCTTGGAAAATTGTGAAAAAATGTGAGGCTCCAAATATATCAAATTTGGGTAACTGGAACTGTATTTGGAATAGCTGCATAAGATATGTAAACTTTAATAAGCTTGTAGCTTTGTGACATGTTTTCCTCGTGCTCAAACAATTGATGTTTGTAAAGTTAAGAAGTTGCTTTGTTATTCGCACAATGCTGCTACTCAAGACAATGTTTTGTTTTGTGATGGCATGTCATGGCGTTGAATGAGTCTAATATGCTTTGAGCTTCCAAATAAATTTCAGGTTTCTCCTTGGCATGATATTCCGTTGCAATTGGGTGATGGAGTTTTCAACTTCATTGTTGAAATACCCAAAGAATCAAGTGCAAAAATGGAAGTTGCTACCGACGAAACATTCACTCCCATCAAGCAGGATACAAAGAAGGGAAAACTCCGATACTATCCGTAAGATTTACTGTTTCCATGTGGTTTCCTAACTGTTTCTGTCTCTATTCAATTTTCCTAAGGATATATTTCCGACATTGCTTTGAATACTTGAATGTTCAACTGTCATTTTACGTGAAGCAGATTTCTTGCCATATTGCAAACAATCCCTTACTAAGAAACATAATTGATCAGTTTTAAAGCTCATCCACTAAATGTACCGTGCCATTTTTTTTTTAAAAGAAAAAACCCAACAAGCCACTTAATCTCCAAAGTGCTTCTGAATTCAGCACATAACAGTCTTAGTTTCCTTTCTAGATGATCAATGTTTGTATTTATTTATAGGTTGGGCAGGCAGCATGATATAATCAGTGTTGTAATCCTCAATGGGACTCATGCTGGAATCTATGGCAGTTTCAGCATTATGTTGGCCTCATGACTATTCTCTTTTACATGAAATGACTCTGCTTGACTTAGGGAGGCTTTTGCCTTTGGCTTTATTAGGAAAATCCTTGTGCTATCATATGTAGCTCCATACGAGGCCTTTCTTTTATTCAAATAATAGATCATGATCTCTGGGATTTGCTTATTATTTTATCACCTTCAGCTTCAAGTAAAGCTAACTTATTCTTCATTGCAAAGAACTCAGACTTTTTCTTTTCTTTTCTTTTCTTTCTACTCACTAAATCATCTCTCTGGGCCTTCTTGCCACTAATGCATTATAATCTCGTTCTTTTTGCTGTGGTCATTGATGAGCACAAGGCATCTTCAAGATGAGGTCTTTGTTTGCATATGATATTGTCTTTGTTGATGAAAGTTAATGTCAAATTAGATAGATGGAGAGAGGTTTTAGAATCAAAGAGGTTCATAATATGTAGAACCAAAATGATATGAAATTTCGTTTGAGCAAAAGTAAGAGGGTGAGTAACAAGTCACTTATGTTGGAAGATAAGGAATTACTAAAAGTAACCATTTTAGGTAGCTTGTTTGCAGATGCGGGAAAGTCATTTTAGGTAGTTTGGGCATGTGATGCATAGTGTACCCATGAGGAAATGTGAGAATTCAATTAGGAGAAATTAAAAGGGGTAGTTGAACCTTGAAACACTACTCTAAGTTAGCGCGGAAAGTAGTGTGAAAAGATATTATATCATTTGACTTAACAAAGGAGATATCATTAGATAGGATAGAGTGGAGGAGGAATTATGAGTAGAAGACCCCAATATTGTTTGGAAAATGGCTCGGTTGTTGCCATTGTTGTTGCATCCCTTCCTTTTTTTGTTCATAGATCATGTTGTTTATCCTTGATTTCGTAGATTTTCTTACCCCAAATATGAAAACGTCATCAAAGATATATACGTACTTTTGTGCTGATATGTTTCTATGATTAGAAAATACTATAGTTATTACTCCATGTGTCTATTTATATTTCAAAAATGTCATTACAATCCATCCACATTTTTCTGGCCAAAATAAGGAATTTGGGAACCTTTGCATATAAAATCTAAATCTTGCTTCACTTCTAGTATTTTACAAATTTCGAAGGATGAAAATGCGTACTGTAAAGTCTTTTGATTCAACTATCCCTTGGCAGTGATAATTTTAAGGGGTAAATATAGTAAGCACCCCTGAAGTTAGGGGTAAAAACAGTTAGCACCCCTAAACTTTGGTCTAGAACGTTAAGCACCCCTAAAGTATCAAAACATCTTTCCGTCAGTTAAATCTAACGGAAAATGTCACTGTTTGGTCATGTGCTAGGCACATGACCAATTTATTTTGTGAAATCCCCAAAATGCCCTTCTCTCACCTCATCATCAACCCATGATCTTCATTATCGCCGGAACGTTCATAGTTTTTGCCGGAATGTTCATAACTTCGCCGGATTGTTCATAGTTCACCGGAATGTTCATAGTTTCACCGAATTGTTCATAATTTTGCCAGAATGTTCATATTTTCGCCGGAATGTTCTTAAATTTGCCGGATTATTCATAGTTTTACCGGAATGTTTGCAATTTCGCCGGAAAATTAAAAATCTTGCCGGAAAAATCGTTATTTTTAACAATTTGATTATCATAATTTAACAAAATCAGTGAATCTTTCAAACAAATCACAAATTAAATTAAAAACTAAACAAATCACAAACTAAACCCTAACAAATTTCTCATTTAAAAAAAAAACAAAATGAACAGAGAGATCTAGCAGAGATGCCACTCGAGCCGGCTAAACTCGTGTCGAAGAAGCTCGACCAGACCATGCTCTTCTCCGGCGAGCAGCGGATCTGGTTTCTTCTCGCCGGCGAGGCCGAGCCTCAAGCCACGGCGAGCTCCGACGTCCTCCGGCGGATCTGGGCGAGGCAAGGCGAGCGGCAGATCTGATTTCTTCTTGCCGGCGAGGCTGAGCCTCGAGCACGGCGAGCTCCGACGTCCTCCGGTAGATCTGGGCGAGGCAAGAGGCGGCGGATCTGGTTTCTTCTCGCCGGCGAGGCTTCGGCCTCCAGCCACGACGGAAGGTGAGCGGCGAATTTAGGGTTGGCGGCGGAAGGTGAGCGGGTAGAGAGTTGGGAGAGAAATGAAAGGTTTGAAAGAGATCAGATCTTGAGATCTGATATGTTTTTTATTTTTATTTTTATTTAAATTAATTATTTTGAGGGGCATTTTGGTCATTTTTACGGCTACGGTTAAATTTAACTAACGAAAAGATATTTTGATACTTTAAGGTGCTTTACGTTCCAGACTAAAGTTTAGGGGTGCTCACTATTTTTACGCTGCTTACTGTATTTATCCCTGAAACCCTAAAGGAAAAAAGGATCGTGCAGTTGTAATAGGTCCTTTCTTCGCAGGAATCAATACACATTCACTACATTCTGCAGCATAGTCTTGGAAGCTCGGTCATGTTGATTTTGCTTCGCTACGCACAACTTATGAAGCGCGTCTCTAATTGGTGCTGTTCCGGTGAAATGGCTTCTACGTTGTAATGACTGCTTTCAAGTGGGTACACATTACATTTCTGATGTTGTTCACAAATTTGAATTTTGATGAGTTGTGGTTTTGGGTTTAAGGCGGTGCGGTTTTGTGGAAATGGGTTTTGGAGTACATGTCTTGCTTACATTGTATGTAGCTTAAAGTTTTCATATCTGTTTGTGAATGGGTCCTGCGGATAGCTTCTGATTGATCACTTGAAGCTCAGAGACTGTAAAGGGTGTGTTTTTGTCTCATGCATTACTGTTTGTAACCTAAACCCTATTTTGTTGCAATAAGTTATTTCAGGAAGAATTTAAAGGAGGTTACATGCTCACATGCCAGCATTGATCCCTATTTTGAGATTGGACTATGTTGAGGCTTTTACTTTTGTGAATTTGATAATGATGGTTGAAAAAAGGAGTGTTTGTTTCATTTTAGGATTGGTTATTTCTCTGAAGGGAGTTGGAGGGTTTAGTTCCCCGATTGATTCATGCATGTGTCGTGCGTTAGGGTAGGTGTTTCCTGTCTATGTCTGTATAAATGGATCATTGGGTTGTTGCAGCGGTAGCCAAGTTTTTGAAGAATGTACCAAGGGATAAGAGTAACTTATCAGAGTTGTCTTCTGTGGATTCTGAATTTCAGAATCCTGAGCCTCCTAGATGTCCCTTGCGCAAATTAGTACGGAAGAAGAATCTGAGCAAGGATGTTTGCTCGGACAGAGGGGTGGTGTCCAATGGAAGTTTTATAGAGACATCCCATATAGATTATGCTTCAGCGATAGATATGGCTGATAGTGAAGAGCCTCAAACCGTGGCAAACAATGTGGATTGCAATGTACTAGTGGGCACTCATAGATTTAATCATTTGCTTCAGCATTTTGGTAAGCCTCGAAATTCCATAGAAAGTTGTCTCATAGCTCAATTATACAAGGCTAAGGAAGAAATGGAAGGGTATGTTAGCTTACTTTCATCTCCCCCCATACATCGGAAGCCATTGCTAATTACTAATGGAAGTCAGGTAATCAACATGGCAAGTTATAGTTATTTCAAGTCCCGGGTTAACTCTGAGAAGAAGCTACATGAAGAAGCCTATTCAGAAAGTAGGGACACTGTGTTTGGGGTTCCTCTGCTTCCAGATATCAGTTCTTTGGAACTCTCTAAAGACATGAATACTACAACGAGAGAGGAGCGGAGCAGAAAATTAAATAGTTCCAATAAAACAGGCAATAGAAAACACTTCCAAATACTAGATGGTAATTCTCATTTTCTTCATCATAGAGCTTTGTTCAGATATTATTATTCTTTATATATATATATATATATATATATCCTTGATTTGCGTTTTGCAGTATAAACTGTTATTGAGCACAACTTGTAGTCTTTTACAGCCTTAATAGTTAGGTATTCTAAATTTCATTTGCCAAGATTTTAACTATTTTAAGATTTTGTATTTAGTTTTTCAGTTGTCTTGTTATATAAATACTGGAATTCTCTGTTTACTTATTTAATTGTGTATTCCTAAGTTACAGTTTCATCTTTGTGTGGCCCTCTGTCAAAAGTGAAAAATGAATAAAGTATTCCCTCCGTTCCAAACTAAGTGTCCTGTTTCACTTGCATTTTTGTCCCAAAATAAGTGTATTGTTTCCATTTTAGGAAGTTAGTTATGCATGAATTACCAATAATGTCATCATAATAAGTTAGCTAGTATCTCTTAAGCTTGTTACGGCACATGTGGATAGGGATAAAAGAGAAAATATACAAACTAATTTACTTCTCTTTAATCTTCTCAAAATATAAAACATGACACTTATTTTGGGACGGAGGGAGTACTTCCTATGTCCCAAATGAGTGTCTTGCTTCTCTAAAAAAATTGTCCCAAAATGAGTGTCCTTTCTCCTTTATAGGAAGTTAGTTATACATTAATTACCAATAATATCCCAAAAATAGATTAGTTAAACCCCTTGAGTTTGTTACAACACATGCACATGAAAAGGAGGTACATGAGCAAATGTCAATTACCAACTCACTTCTTAATTTTTTCTCTTTCAAAAAATGAATACAAGATACTCATTTTAGGACGGAGGGAATAAGAAAGATCTTCTAAATGATCACTTCATCTGTTTCATGAATAGTGTTCATGTAATCTAAGACAGTGCATGCCTTAACAGTTTCACTACTCAGGTTCAACAGAGAGAATGCTTCCTTTCTGTCTTGGTGTTTGTATTGGCATAGTATCTTTGGTCATGACCGATAGAAGGGAAGTGGACAAAATGAAGGAATTGTTGAAGCAAACTGAAAACTTGGTTCAAGATCTACAAGAGGAACTTGAGATGAAAGATTTATTGACCGTGAAGGAGTTAGCTAATGAGAATTTGGAGTCTTTTGATGAACGTGACTGTTCTGTACATGGAAATAAGCCAAATGCACATGCCCATGAACAGAATATGGATATTTCAATAAAATGTGATGGTAAAGAATCATATGATCATAATGAAGAAGAAAGTTCAGAATCTATGAGTAAAATTGAAGCAGAGCTTGAAGCTGAACTGGAGAGGTTGGGACTTAACATAGATACATCTAGTGTGCATAAAAGTCTACCTGATCATGTTGAGGTAAGCATATTTGATTATCTATGCATTATTGTGCGCAAGCTTGATATCTGTTTCTCTATTGAACTTGATGCACAACTATGTTGATATGATAATGCATGGTTTCATGTTTATTACGTTTAGAATATGAGATATTGGTGTTTTTTGAAAGGGGTAAAACGCATTTGAGGTGCTAAGCCTAGGTGTGAGCGAATGTTTAGGTGTGGGCTTCAATGAAGTGTGTCAAACTTTCAAAAATTTATTTTAAAATTATGAATTTGAACATGAACATTACCAAAATAAATCAATAAAAGAATATATTGAATTACTGCCGGTTATTTGCTAGATCCCTGTTGTGTTGCTTTGTCTTCTTGTTTTGAATATATCTTCTGTAATATAAACAAATCGCTAGTGCAGACAGTGCAATTATAGATAGTTAAAGATGTGGAGTCCTAAAATGAAAATCTTCCATCATAAATGTCTTAGTTTACAAGATGGATAAAATTTGGTATTGTAAATTTGGGACCTTTGAAGATGAAGAGTCTTCATCATAATTTTCCTAACTGAAAAAACCGAAATAAAGTCTTTAAACGAAGATGATTTGATGAGGAGCAAAAAATTGTTTGAGGTGTGCCTCAATTGCGTCTCAGATACAACAGAAAGGCGCGTGCCTCACGTGTGCTTCTATAAAAGGGTCTCGCGTCAATGAATTTGAGGCTCTAGTGTGCGACTCAGGGGTTTTTTCAAACATTTAGATACCGCAGAAGTTGAAAGACTTCAATCAGGAACAACAGTTTAGTCAATTTGTTAGAGAATACTTTTTTAGTAAAACAACTCCCTCTTGAAAAGATGGTCATATCCCCTAATGGAACAAGAACCTAGGGATTCCACCCAAACCTCCCATCTAGCCAGCTTTGCTCATTGCGACTTTAACTGTTAACATTTTCATGGAAACCATTTTTATCAGAAGTTATTTTCCTTGAACTAATGGAGACATCATTTTTAACTTTATATCCTGTGACATGAGGTTAGTTGCACAGTCAATTTTGACTTGTTCACGTCTTATAATGCGACTGGTTCAGTTTTATTAGATATTTCTAAACTCTTGTGTGTCAGGAGTTTTATTAGAACTAAGTTCTTCAACATGCACATCTCATCCCAAAATAGGCTTGAATGTGACTGTTGAAGTGTTCTACATTGAAAGTGTGGAGTTTGAAACTGATTGTTCCATTTGGGTCTTCATCTCTAAGTCTAGTCCTTTGGGTTGGAGTAATTTAATATGGTGATGTGGTGAAAGATTGAGAATGAAAGAAATCAATATACAAAGGGTAGCACTTTAGAGGAATGAGAACCAATAGAGGGATAATCAATATTTTATTCAATATTCAAATATGCTTCCAAACTTAACATGATATAATGTTTACAGAAGTACATAGCCATAAATTTAGGAAAACCTAATACCAGTATCCTAATAACTATCAAAGTTCTAAATAACATAAATACTACTAAGGTGGTCCCGTGTCACATGGTATTAGAACTGGTTTGGAGTCTGTCTCCGGAATGACTGAAAGTTCAAGACCGTGAATAAACTGGATAGTTTTCTCTGAGAAAATAAGTTGGTTCTAAGTTATTTGGTAGTGATCAAAATTGGTGTGAGAAAGTTGCATGTAACAGATAATTTCTTCCTTAGCTCATATTTATGAGTATGTGTGAGCGTACAAGAATGTTACATTTCTTCTCAGAGAGGTTTGAAATTGTGAAACCTTGAGTTGGTTCAAGTTTCCTTCCTTAATATTCACTTTAATAAAAAGTACTCTCTCCGTCCCAAAATGAGTATCCTGTTTGTTTTGAATTTCTGTCCCAAAATGAGTGCTTTTTCTTTTTTAGGAAGTTAGTTATGCCTGAATTGTCAATAGTATCCTTAAAATTAGTTAGTTAGTATCCCTTAAGTTTGTTACAACACATAATCATGAGGATATAAGAGTAAATATACCACATTAACTAACTTGTCATTCTCCCGTTTTCTTTAGCCGGGTGCCACATTAACTTTCTTCTCATTCCTTTTAGTTCTAGCTGTCTACGCATAGCAAGGGAGACAAACTTTTGCTTGGCGTTACCATTTAAGCAATAATTCCTACATCTAAAATCTTTAATATTTTCCGTTCTGTTTGTACCTACCTTCTGTTGTGGTTTAGTTTTTTTTTTTTTTTAATATAAAGTTAATATTAGTCCTCTCTACATGGTATCAAAGCCTTGTAGACGAGATGTCACAAGTTCGAATCCTGCCGTGATCCTAATTGAAAAAATGTTAAAATTTCAGCACAAGGCAAGAAGAAGATATGTGCATGGACCACATGCATAGTGATAACATGCTTGCATGTGAGGAGGGGGGATATTTGTGTAAAGTTAATATTGGGTCTTTAAGCTTTTAGTTGACTTGGTCCTCTACTAGTTTAAAGTATTTTCACATGATTGTGACATATATATATATATATATGGTGTTTTTTGTTAATGGTTGGAATAAAAACTCTTGCAATTCCAAATTGGTAAATGGTTTTTTAATTAATCAAATTGTTATCATCTTCTTCTTCTTCTTCTTCTTTTGTGTTTGATGTCATTGAAGCACCTTAATGTTGCTTTTTCCATGTATAGTTGGGATAGAATTCTAAGGCTCCTTTGTCTGTGCAGATTGACCCAGAGTTTGTAGCAGAGTTTGCTGAGGGTGAATTGAGGGTCGACATGCTCAGTGGGCAAGGTGCCGACCAATCTGATTTGGACCAAGATGCGAGCAGCACATGCACAAGTCGGTCTGCAAATTATGCAGTTTCTCCACGTGAACTGAGCTTGCGTTTGTATGAAGTCATCCAGGAAAGACTTGAAGAACGCGTAGAAGAGCTCGAGACAGCCCTGCAGAACAGCCAGAGAAAGATGAAACAAATGGAATCAGAGCCCAACAATTTGTGGAGAGAGTTGAAATATTCCTCTACCAGAGAAAGTCCAATTGCTCAACCTCTGGTGATGGATATGTCCGGAGAAGCTTTAGATGCGTACAACGAGGCTTATGAGGAGTTAATGAAGATGAGTCAGTCGGAAGAGGAGGAATCACCATCAGTTGCAGGGGGTGATGCCGCCAATCGGTTTGATGATTTCTTGTTTGGGGGTCTGAATGGTTTAACAAAACGCGAGACAGGAATAGCAGCAGAAGAGGAGGAGGCTACCATATCAACAAGGGTTGAAGAATTGAATGATATATGTGGTAGTATTGCTATTACTGGAGATGAAGGCAGTGATTGTGATTGTGATAGTGATAGTGATTATGATGATGAGAGTGAGAAGCTACTGATAAAGCAGATTGTGGAGAAAACTAGGAAAGGTTCTCCTGTAGTTTTGAATGCACAAATGTTATTGTTTTCAATGGATGAAAGAAAGTGAGTGAAAAGAAAACACACATTTTGAAGAAAGTTTTGCAGTTTGTCGAGAATGATTAGTCAGTCTACTTTAGGGAGGTTGATTCATGTGTATTCATTATCACATCATGCATGCAAGCATATGAAGTTGTTGTTCTAAAATGTATGTATTGAGATAGTGTACATGTGAGAGCTGTTACAACTTTGTACATGCATCTGCAACCTGTCAAAAGAAAAGATGCCTCTAACAAGGACAGCTCTATATATGCATGGGAAAGAGGTTTGGTTTCGTCAGGTTCAGGTTCAGTGAGATTGCAGCTCAAACCATGCATCTCATCTCAGTTAGTTTCGCTCGCATGCAGGCCTTTACTTAGGAAGGAGATACATGCATGGCTCTGAGTACGAGTCTCCTTAATTATCCACTTTAAAGTTTCAGAAGTAGCAAGTTCTCATCTTTCCATTCGCCATCCACCGCCATTCAGCAGCACTTATCTGCGAATCGGAAGAGTCACATCATGGAGTTGACTCTGACGACACCCTAAGTGCGCCATTAACCCTTGTTAAGGATAACACTAAAGATTAGTTATCTGGTTACTTAGTTACTACCTCCGTTTCAAAATAAGTGTCGTTTTAGAGATTTTCACACGTATTAAGAAAATGTGCTAAATGACCTTCTTGCCCTTG
>JAYMTK010004917.1:0-10693 GCA_036897405.1 Pelargonium myrrhifolium | reverse complement strand
TATATTTTTTAATTTTAGGTATTTATCATGTATTTATGACATCATAAATCACATGCTGACGTCAGCGTATCCGACCCGGCGGTCGAACCGGTCGGACCAGTTGACCCAGTGACCCAGTGACCTGACCGGGTCGCTCACCGGTCCGGTTTTTAAAACATTGATTTCTACCATGTGATTTCAATTTCTCAAAATTGAAATTTTTTAACTTATTTGAGGAACTTTCAAAAAAAAAAAAAAAAACTTATTTGAGGAAAAAAATTTTTTTGTTTAGATGAACAAAATAATTGTAATTTAAAAATACCCATTATGTCTTATTTTTCAAGAATTTCAAATAAACATTGGTAAATGACAATACAATACTAGTTTCCCGTTATTAGAAAAATAAAACATATCACTATCCAAAATGAAATATAAACGATTATACTCTAACACACTTCCTCACGTAGGAGGGCATTTTCTCTTTGCACGTAACTCATTCACAGGTCCGCTCATTACTTTGTGCTGGAATTTAATATGGGTGGCGGCAAGATTTGAACCCGAGAGTGTTTAGTCACCAATGCTCTGATATCATATAAAGAACCATCTCAATTAAAAGCTTAAGATGATAGTTGAAGGGCTCAATAATAGTTTTATACTATAACATAATTCGTTGGAGTTTCAAATATTTGTCGGTAAAAAACACGAGCAAAACCATAAAATATAGGAAATAGTGAACTTTCAAATAATTAGTTACAATTATCGATGAATTTGCATGAATTTATGATTGCTTGAAAATTCAAATAATTTGCATGCACTAAATGTTACAAAAACCGTAATAAAATTGTTGATGCGACTCAAATAAAAGTTGTAACTAGGTTATTTGAATATCAGTTGACTTCATATATCAATTAAATGATCATAACATATCATATATTTTTATAAAAAATATTAATATTTACTTGTTTTTATTGTTTTAATCAAATAACTTTTTATCTGTATAAATTCAATCTAAACCGAAATTTGAATTGTCACTTGACTACAACACCAATTTCCCTTTTGTTAAAAAAGAAAAGAAAAAACAACAGATAAAATACATTATAGATTACATTCCAACTCCTCTTTTGAGATAATAAAAGAGAAACATAGGTCATTATAAATCATATTAGGTGGGTCGTCTCAAGGATTTTAAGAGTCATGTGCTAAAGGTGAAATTTAGGCCGCTAAAATTTTTAAACCGTAACATACTATGAACTAATAAATATAAAATCGAACAGTTAAACGAAATCTATCGAATGATTTACGATTATAACCATAATTTGTAAATTGTTGAACTGAATAGTTCAATTTTGGCTCAGTTTCGACTCGATTTCGATTTGTTGTCGGTCGGTTTCGATTCTTTGGCATAACCCACTAGAGACCCTGTGCAATTGTCCACTTTGCACTCCCTATAGTCGGCTATGATATTGGCACATGTAAACTTTATGCATGTAAAATATATGCCGATAAATACGGGTGATTTTATGAATTGTTATCATTAGAAATTTGAATATTTTTTGATGTAGAAACATAAGCAAAAAAATGAAAAGAAAGGAAGGAGGAAATAATGAACTTTCAAACAATTAAAGGACAATTATCGGGTGAATTTGCATATATTTATATGTCATTAAAAATACTGGTAATTTACATGTACCAAATATTACATGAAAGCAATGTTGTTCATGTACTTCACATCGGTTAATGTGAAAGCTTTAACCGACATTTTTAAATATCATTAACTTCATCTATCGACTAAATGATTGTAGCTTGTCATGTTATTATATATATAGGTAAAATGTATATCAGTTGACTGATATATATAAAGTTATATCAGTTGCAACGTCTTAACAAAGCCAATGAGGTGATGACACCTCATTTAAAATCACTTATACCCACCCAAGTGAATTTGGGGGAGCGGAGCGACCCGTCCAGATCCATGATTTTAAATGAGGTGTCAACACTTTATTAGTGCAATTGATATAACTCTCTCTCTCTCTATATATATATATATATATATATATATATATATACACAAATCACACATTTACTAGTTTTTATTGTGTTTTATGGTTCTTAATATATTTTTTTTTTCAAATAAGGAATATATATAAATTCAATTTAAAACATTGGGTTTTGATTGTTCTAAGGGATAATTACACGTTACAATTCTAAACTTTTTCTCGTTGCACATTACTTCCCTATACTACAAAAATTTCATTCCGTCAGTTAATTTTAACAAAATTTGACTGTATAAAAAAATTTAGGGTAGTAACGTGCAAAATGTGTATCCAAAATGGTAGTAACATGTAACAAAATGAAGGGTTCTTGGATTTTTTATGATTTAACTGACGGAGCATTTCAAAGATTAGAAAAAAGATAGTTCAAAGTAGTAATGTGCAAAATGTGTATCTAATAATTATACGAGTGATTAACAAATGGGTTCAATTATTCACTATGTTTCATTGGGCCCATTTAATTTGGGCCCTTACTTTGTTTACAGTAACCAACATTTGGGCCTTGTGAAAGCCCAACCAGGCCCAAATACAAAAATCTGCAGAAACGACCGGTCGTAGTTTGGTGCTGAGACCGAACCCATAAAGCTCACCTCCTGATTGCGAAAATGGTGAGCAACCCACCTCTCAAGACTCTCTCTTTCTTCGATTCCTATATGGGTTCGGACCCAATTGGGTTTGCTTGAACACGAAGCTCGTTAAGTGTTTGGCATTGTACTGCGCAGGGGTGCATGGCGCAAGGAAGCGACATTAGCACTAATCTGCGACAAGTGCATCTGGGGATCGGGTAGGAGAGAATGTCACATCTCGAAAGAACGAGTCTCCCCTGGACACCTTTGGGTGGTCTTCGCCATGCGGCTAGCGGCGAAAGGGTCCGCAAAGTATTTGGTAGTATTCTGCGCAGGGGTGCACGGCGTAAGGAAGCGACCTTAGCACTAGTCTGCGACGGGGGTGTCTGCGGATTGAGTGGGGGAGAATGTCATGTCCCGAAAAAAATGAGTCTCCCCCGGGCACCTATGGTGGTCTTCGCCATGCAACATGCTTTTATACTTGTGATACAGATGTTGATCAGTGTTTTGAATGATGTAGGTATAAACTCTTTTGGCATAATATGTGTTTTATAATGCTTGACGGCCTATGAATACGACTGACCACTCTCTCCGGATGCGGGAGTTTAGAGTGCCGCACATGGCCGATTCTTCCGGTATTATAAGTATAGTTGGGTTTGATTGCAAATTAATATATACTTATAATGTTTTGATCAATGGGTTGTTCATGAAAGGACTCAACAAAGAATTAGGGTTTGTGATGTATGGAAAGATGAATCCTAATGAGATTGTTCCGCATCCGCATTCGCATTCGCATTCATGCAATTGCTTGATTGATCATAAGTAATGGTGGTCTTTGGCTTGTGTGAAGTTGGAAAAAGCTTTGATTTTATCAATTGCATACCATCTCTAGTGACATATACTGTTTTAGTTGCAGCATTTTCTAAAGCTAGAAGTTTAGTAGTTGGTGGCAATTGGAATATTGATGCCTTTGCTTGTTTAGGAGACATGGAAAAAGGATTTGAAGTATATTTTGTTGCTACACGAAGATGGTTGAATGCGTAAACTGAACAAGTGCGAATTTGCCACCGGTGCTCTCATGCATATCAGCAAAACAAGATTTCAAATGGAGATTGTCTCCTTGAAGCCCCTCGAACGCCCAAGTCAGATACTTGAATGAGGGAAATATAGAATAATACAGACAATATTATGTGTGCTTGAAAGCGTACTTTGTGTTATTGTGTGTTGCTGCACTTTGATTTCTCCAAATTCTACAAGAATTAGGTTTTCTTCTATTCTACTAGTTGTATGTTGAACTGAGTCTGATAGGCTTCTACTAGCTGTATGATGAACCGAGTCTGATGGGCTTCTACTAGCTGTATGATGAACTGAGCCCGATGGACTTCTCTGACAGCTACTCGGATTTATGTGGTTGTTGGGCTACCGGGTAGAAATGACTGCTCGTACTGCCCACAACCTACGGGCCCCATAATATACTCTTCTATGGAGAAGGCACATATGGTGCTTAATCAATGGGCTCTGCTTGAGAGGTAACATGAAAAACACATCTACTCTCTTCAAATCCATAAGTTGTAGTTAAAGATTCAAAGCACTATAATTTGGAGTTTAGACATGGATGTGCTCAGAAATGCTAGAGACAAGAGATACTAATGGAGAGGTCTCATATTTTACTATATTGTCATGCAAAGCTGTTTCTTGGTAAGTCTCCAAGTTTTGCTCTATCATCATATTAATAGTATGCATTTTCTCACTTGATTGAAATGAGAAAAATCACAACATTAAAGGATGTTGGGATTTTAATGATGATAAATTGCATATGATGTTCCCTATACTCTAAAATTAGGTGATTTAACATTGCATTAGAAATGGGACTTGAGATTGATTTGAGCCTTACTCTCACATTGATCTAATAGACTTTGATATGTCTTTGGGATTTCCCATTTTGGGGGTTTCTATGTAGATGATTTCTTCAATTAAGAGTCGATTTGTTCATTCTAAAACAGAGTTCGATTTTTTAACATCTTGTAAGCTAGTCCAAAATTCTCGGACTAAAAATGGGCATCCCTTGAATCCAAGCCCGCAAGTACCCAAAACCCGACGTTGTTTTTGTGGGTTCAAAAGGACCCGGTCATTTTTTTGGGTTGGGGAACCGCGCATTTTCTGTGGCAAACCCAAAACCTGATCCACAACTAGTAACAAACCCAGAAATTTCATATCATGGGGTCAAAATTTTATATTAACGTAGTTATCTTAATATATAGGTCAAAAAATTTGTATTTAATATAGTTATCATAAAATATGGGGTCAATTAGCTAAAATGTGTCTATTTTTAACAAAACATGACTAAAAAAAATTCAATTTTTTTCATAATGAGGAGTCAGTTGAACCCACAACCCATTGAGTGGGTCTGCCACTGTCCACAACCCACGCCTATGAAGATCGGGTTATGATTAGATAATGTCATCCTGAATACGAAAAAAACCCGAGTCTATTGTCTATTTCATGATCACATTTCCTGCTTATGCTTGAAATTTTGAGGGTTTTTTCCTCCTTGCGTGAAATTCTGAAGTCTCCTTCCGTCTCAAAATAAGTGTTTTGTTTTATTTTTAGGAATTTAGTTTTGCATGAATTGTCACTAATGTCCCTATAATAAGTTAGTATCTCTTGTGTTTGTTAGGACACATGTCCACGAGCAATAAGATTTTGTTTCCGACCCTCAACACGAGGTGTAGTGAATTTGATGTCCCTCTTGAATTTTTCAATGCATGAATCATTTGATGGGTCAAATGAGGCACACATGTTAATTTATCTATGCAATTATTCTCTAGCTAGCTCGCATTTTATCATGGTAATCGAAAGTTTTTGTGATATTTATATTCTAGGCTTGAAAGTGACTTCTTCTTCTATTGGGTGGCTTGAGAGCTACAAGAATCAAAGGACCACACAAAAGCATCTGTGCATATTTCTTGGTTACAAAATGCTCTCTTTTAGCTCTTGACTCACTCTATGCATGTGCATTGCACTGTAAATCTTGTTCGGTAACCAACACTCATCGGATCAAGTGGTTTAAGGCACTTGAATTTTCTCTATTATTCTCAGGTTCGAATCTCATCAGAACTATCGGAGGTGTTGATATTTTCTGTTAAAAAAAAAGATCATTTTCGGTAATTTACGATACTCAACGGATCAAGCCTTTTGTGATTCTCGTACGTTTACCTCCTTCATTGTTCTCTTGCAGATATATGTTGAGTTGGGTTAGTGATGCTTAGGACATATGAGCCAGTTCGGGACGTTTAGGCAGACTGGAAAGTCTAATGTAAGTAAATTCGTCTGTTTACGTAGAAGTATTTTTAACTGAATGTTCTTCTGCGATGATCGTTATTTCTTGGAACTCGACATATTTTCTGTTGTTCTCAAATCATTTTAATGATCATTGAAGTTCTTTGTTTTGTTATGTTTAGAGATTGTATTACGAAATACGTTGTGCGTACTAGCTAAGTCCACTTGACGGGTCAAAGGCTGCCCATTTATGCTCAGCTCAGTAGACTTTTTAAGATAAAAGCTTTATGATTGACTGACGTCAAGGGGCGTAGAACCGACCTCGTGCGGCGCCCCAAACTCTAATCTAGATGGAGCGCCAGTTTTGTTCATGGGTGTCAAGCATAAGAAATGCTCATGCAGACAATGAAGTTATATATGTATCGTGCATGTAAATAAGTATAGGAGTGTGCAAAATAGGTAAAAAGAAAACCCATTTTTGTCTCTAAACTTTTCTGTTTGAATCTAATTTGGACCCTGAATTTCTTTTAACCCAAAATGGACATTGCCGCTAGAGCTTATATCAAAAGTTCATGGACCAAATTGGGTCCATATTTGAAAAATCATGGACTAGTTTGGGTTAAAAGTACAATGACCATATTAGTTTCAAACACGAAAATCCAAGGACTATTTTAAGTCAAAAAAATTCATGGATCAAATTGAGTAGGCATAAAGACCGTAGGGGTCCCCCTACTATCAGAAATTAACCAGCCAGGTTCCTCAACAAAAATCTCACCAACGCAGTCCCCCTATAATGGATAAATATGCCACGGAGGTCCACTCTTCGGTTAAAGTTAACTCTACCGTTAAATAGGCTGACGTGGCGCTGACGTAGCACATTTAATTTTTCAAATATTAATTTAAATTGAAAATAACACGTGTCGAGCTCTAATTGGTCTAATATTAATTTAATTGTGTTAAATTACAATTTTGCCCTTCAAACTTTTAATTTTTTTTAGTTTTTGGAATTTGGAATTTTTAGTTTTTGGGGTCTCATTTTCTGATGGTATTTCATATTTGTGTACAGATCAAGTCTGGGGTGTGTTGATTAAGAATAGCTAAGCATGCTCAAAATGTATTAAATTAGTCATTAATTTATTAACTATAACTTTACTACTTAGTTAAGTATCTCAATACCAAGAAAACAAGTACAAGGATTGCATTAGCATATGAGATCAAACAAAACTGTGTTAAAAATGTTCAAAAGATCTAATGTTGAAAGTTGTTATAACCATCTTCATTAAAATTTAATCAGATGTTTATATTGTTTTGTTTATATTGGGATCACTTTTGCTCATTATTGTATGATGTTTTATGATTATTTGTCTGCTACCGAATCAATTGTTGTTTTAACGTATGTTTTTGGGAGATAGATGTTTTTTGGTTGATCTCTTTAGTCTGAAGCATACTGAACTAGCAGTTCGGTTATTGAATGGTGACCGGCGTTGGGTGCAGGTGGTGAAGAAGAAATGAGAGTTGCGAAAGAGAAAGAGATTGAAGAAGAAGGCATGAATGAAAAAAATTAAAAGTTTGAAGGGCATAATTGTAATTTAACACAATTAAATTAACGTTGGACCAATTAGAGATCGACACGTGTCATCTTCAATTTAAATTAATATTTAAAAAATTAAATGTGCCACGTCAACGCCATGTCAAATGTTGACTCAGCGCCACGTCAGCATACTTAACGGCAAAGTTAACTTTAACTGGAGAGTGAACCTCTCTGGCATATTTATCAATTGTAGAAGAAGTACGTTGGTGAGATTTTTGTTGGAGGACCTGCCTGGTCAATTTCTGATAGTAGAGGGACCCCTAGAGTTTTTAAGCCAATTGAGTATAAACACGAAAGTTAATGTACCAAATTTCGCTTTACATGCAAAATATGATCTCATGACAAAGTATTGGTTTTGGCAATGGACTCTTTTGTGGATTTGAAGCAAGGCTTGTTTTTGTTCAACTCTATCAAGGCCCAACCCAAAAAAGTGATTGGGCCTTAGTTACCTATATTTACTAACCTAAAAACAGAAATTCATATCCAAGAACTTTTCCTATTTTTGGGTTTTTTTTTCATTTATAAGAATGTGAAGAAAGATCGAAGCTTCACCAAGCACGCGAATCAACTAGCATGAAGTTGTTGGAATTTCTATAATTAAACATTAGATCTCGAGTTCAAAAATTATAGAACCCTTGTGCTATTTCTCTGGAAAATCTAAATTAAACCGAAAAGTATAAGCTTAGTAAAACACAAAAAGTCGTATAACAGCGATATACAACTCCTACTCGACTCCTAATCCGGAAAAATAATATATAAAAATAGAAATATCATCAAAATGACCATAGAATAAGCTAAGTGGCCGTTTTCTTGGACTCATTTTACACGAACGGACCAATTTAAAATATTTATAAATATTAATATATGAGATTAAAAGTGTTTCAGCTCATGCATCGTGAAAGTGAACTCATTGACCTCACCATATAAACCTTCAAAATTTGTTTATTTTGGTCAAATATTCATGAAAAGCCTTGAACATTCCTCAAATTTTGACATCTTTTCAAGCTACTAAACTTTGATGATCATACATAGTAGAATTCAATTCCTCAACCCCATTTGATCATCATATGAAAATTTTTACTAAGAGGTGGTGAATTAAAAATACAAAATCATAAATGTCTATGTGTAAAAATTACATACAAGTTGCACATTGATGGTGATATTTTGGCAAACAATAATGAATATTATTGCTTTATTTTAAAATTAATGGGCAAGTATTATAAGTAATATTAATGGTAGGCCAAGTAGAGGTCTTGGTCCCCATGTGGAGGATGTGACAATCCACATGCAACAACATGAGTTATGTGAATTTGGATAAGAGTGTGTATATATTTGCTCTTTTTTTGCAATATTTTGGTATGCCAACATTTAATTTGATGGCTCACTTGTCTACTTCCCCATCTAACTAAAAAATTATAAATTTTATATCTCCACATCTTGATAAAGTAAATGAGAAAAATGTATATCAGTTGGCTGATAAAAAGTTATATCAGTTGCAACTTAACAAAGTTAATGAGGTGATGACACATCATTTAAAATCACTTATACCCACCCAATTGAATTTGCGGGGAGCGGAGCGATCCGTCCGGATCCATGATTTTAAATGAGGTGTCACCACCTTATTAGTGCAACTGATATAACTTTATATCAGTCAAATGATATACATTAAACCCTTATTATTTAACATATTACTCTTTGTCACATAAGTATTATTAACAACAAAGTTAACTAATGTCAATGATAAATATTATTTTGAGTCAAAATGCGAAAGTTTGGAGACTTTAAGAGTAAACATAAAATAGTTTAAAAACTAAATTTGTTCAATTAGATACTAAAGTTTAGGAGCAAAATTATTATTGTTCCATCGATCTTTACTTTAATTTTCAATTAATCAAGCTCTATTAACCTCATAATTAATGTTCTCACAAAATGTCTTTATTTTCTCTATGCATTAACAAAGTCGCTACATTTCTTGGAGCAATACTATTAGCTATGGAGGAGGAAAAGACTCGAGCACCGCCAATAATCATGTATTCAACGAAAAATGTACATTGTTATACTACAATCGCGCTAATATAAAGCAATTGTCTTGCGAGCAAGTTTTGCCAAAAGACACCATTAAATTTCAAGGTCCGAGTTTCGAATGCAACATTATTAACGATGAACCGATCGACCTAGGCAAAAGGAAAGCTTCAAATACATGTAATCTTGATTTGAACCTCTCGCTTAGCTCAAGATCAAGACACGAAGAATGGCAAATTATGGCCACAAATCTATCTCTTTCATTGACGTCTTCAACAACTGAGAACAAGCGTTTTATAGATTTAAATGTTCCAGCGGAGCGTTGCAGATTGAGAGCAACAACAACAACAACTGCAAGTCGAGAATTGACGAGTACCCTAGATCTGACTATATGAATTAAAGAAAATTCTAGTGAGATCTTGTTGATACTTGAACAATATGAGGACTTGAATTTGAAAAACTACAGCTAGTCATTTGTTGTTTTGGTGTATTGAGTGACATAGATGTAATTAATAATGTCAAACACTCTAATTTTGTCATCAATTAGTTTGATATTTGTTTGGAAAATGCATCTATATATGGAAAAGCTTAAATTATTCATCATTTGCAATGCATGTTATAGTCCAATGGTTTTGCCATTTAAATTTGTTCCATAATTTTGTCATTCAACTCTATAGTTGAAGATATCTTAAAGGATGACTGAATGGTGACACACATTTCTAGCTATGACGTGGGATCATTGTGGGTTTAAATTTTACTGGATCAGGTGATGAGAGATTAGGATTAAATGGGAGAGCTACCAACTTTGTAGCTTAACTGATTAATAAAAAAATTATATATATATATAGTTGAAGAGTAAATTCTAGTTATTGTTAACTAGTCTTAAAAGGGACATGGTATGAATGAATAGTTTACAAACTTCTATTTGGTTGTTGAAATAAATAGTTTGCAAACTTGAAATGATAAATTTGTAAGAATATAATATTTAGGGAATATTTCATGTTACTATTAGATTCGAATTTATCAAGTTACTACCACGTTAGATTTTTTAATATCACGTTGCTAAATCCATCAGTTAACTTGTAAAAAGACGAAAATACCCTTCCTTTTTATTTTTATTTTAAATAATAATAATATTAATTAAAAATTAAAAATTTAAAAAAAAAACACTCATCTCCATCTCACCCATCTCACTCATCTCCATC